>JARHVA010000814.1:4150000-4425000 GCA_037957365.1 Torreya grandis
TGAGATGTGTTAATGGATGGAACTATTACTGGTGACTATTGTGTAGTTGGTTGTGTAGTAGGTAAAAGAAAATCATATTGAAGACCCCCAACTATAACAACTTGACTATCATGTATATACTTAAGATATATATATATATATATATATATATATATATATATATATATATATATATATGATAGAGGGGATGATTTAGAGATGATATATTTTAGGCCTACCCAATAACATGTCAAATATGTTTGCATTAGGTACCACTATGAATCTAGTGACTACATGTGCAGGACCAAACTATAATGGAAGTATTATCTCCCTGATGGAGCTATCGACATAGCCACTAAAGCCATAAATAAATTTATCTATTAGAGAAATATCCTGATCTAAATAGCCCAAGTGATGTAGAAGTGTTATAATACACATATTAATTCTCAACCCATTATCAACCATGACATTTTGAATAAGATGATGATCAATGTAAGCTCTTACAAAAAGTGCAGATAGATTTGAGTCATCATGAACAATATCCTATTATAAGAAAGTGAAAAGAGGCAAAACTAACATTGTATTATGATACACACTAATGATATTATGTATAAGGTGTGTATCCATTGTATGGGTATATAATATGTTGGTGGTGGTTGCATTGATAAGTAAAATGAACACCTAAAGTGTATACTATCTCATTAGTCATATGTTTTGGAAATGGATCAAAAAATATTTTCATTAATTTTGATTTAGTTGGATGTGTTTTAGGTTTTTTTTTGGAGTGCTCACATCAATGATATTAACCTCTATCAAGTCTTAGATCTTATGTCATAAGTTGATGCATCTATTTGTAATATGGGTAGGGGCCCTATGATAATAATAAAATGCATTGGAATAATAGTTATTTGGAAGAGGCATAGTCATATCAACCTGTTTGATGGGAGGGAGATATATGATTACATTCCAAAAGTTGTTGGAGTATGCAGGCTAGCGGTTCAGGTAGATTTGTAAAACGTCTCTGTGAAGGAGCTGATAAAACTAGATGATAAGATGGCTTTGATGCTATGTTAATTGTCATATTTTACTAATTATTTTAATTGGGCTGCACCTTATATATGGGGTTATTTTAACTCTTATTAGTGGAATCCTACCTATTTATGTACTTTAACTTGCCTATAGAGATAAGTTTGACTTCCCATTCCTTCACTGTATGGCATAAATATGTAAAGGATAGAAACCTTTTGAATAATATAGATTCATGTAATGATGGTAATAATATTTGGTTGAATACATCATGGATTTATCTATATACCATGGGGATATTTATCTTTCTTAATATCATTTTATATCACAAGACATATTCAATTATTGTCTCATTATATTTTTGGTTTACTTGAACAACTTGAGCATAGGAAAATTTATCACTGATGTTGATCAAAAAGTGTGAAAAAAACATATCTATTAGTGGATTAAATGTTAAAATGGATTGATTAGTGAGATCATAGAACTATTATAATGCATAATCCTTTAAACTGTGAGGGAACAACTTGGTCATGAGCCAATCATTGGACATGTAGTCCAAACATGTTGCATGAAAAGTCTGTAGATAATGCTTTAGGTCGACATTACCATAATATATACTAAGTTTGGTTTCCATAAAGTTGGATGGCAAAGGAGTTCCCACTATATCCTGTGCCAAAGGCATATGTAAGGGCACACGTGAGTCCAAGGTATGAGATGGTATAGTAGCACCCTACTGAAGATGTAACACCTTAGCCTACAAAGAATGTATCTCTTGCCAAAGGGATTGTACATCTAAGAAGGAGGGATGTGTAGTATCCATAGGAGGTGTTTCCACTAATGAGAGTTGGCTAGTTGAAGTAGGTTGTTGCAAAGTTTGAGTTATCTCAATAGTAGGGGTAACAATATTAGCATCTATGAGCTTGAAGGATTGACGTATAGTGAATTTCAACAGATTTTATTGAACAATATGGATAAGGTCATATTATATATCTGAATGTTTAGAAATGAAATATTACAATTATTTCTTATCGGTCTTATCAAATTGGTTATTGTATTCTTCCATTGTAGGTTGGGAAGTAGGAAAATTAAAAGGTGTATATTTTGAACCTTTTAAGAAATTAAATATGACTTGTCATATCTAAAAATTATTTAAAGAGATATATATCAAAGGCCTTCACCATTGACCCAATTGGTAGGTGGTTGCATTCATGATTGGTGATGTTTTATATGATCTTGAAGCAATATATTACATTAATTTATTGTCTGGTAATATTTTTTTTATTTTAAAAACTTATGTTAGACATTTATTTTAATTATTTTGGATCTTCTAAGAATGTTTTCAAGTACAAAAAATTATTTACATGTGGAATGTTTGTAGAGTATGTTTGAAAAATATGACGAGATACGGTAGTAATAAGAACATAATGAGGAAAATGTTCTCCAAAATTGGATAGATAATATATATTACTCATGATCATGACAAAGTTATGAGTGACATTGCATGCATTTGTGTAGAGTTTCAAAATGATCACGAAATTATGGAAATATTCTTGACATATTAGATCAATAATGACAGAGCTTGTAGTGCATTATTTTTTATGCATCGTAAATAATTATATCATGTAATAATTATTTCAATCTTTCTTGTATAGTTTCAAGTAACATCTTCATGGTTTTTTCACATCACTGATGTGGAATAATTCAATTTTTTGGAAGATATGTGGGCCAAAATATTTTGCAATTTCCCTCACTCGAATCATGATACCAATACATCCATTAAATCATATAATTTATTTCTAAAAATAAGGTTTTTGGTTGACTAGAGGAATAAATGTGGCCAAATAATGGATTGATTGATGTTTGTTTTATTAAAGCAAGTTGATCCTTACTAAAAAAATCGTAAACATTTGAAGCAACTAGGATTATGGAAGAACTATAAGAAGGTGAACTCTTATTACTAGTAATTAAGAAAGTCTAAAAATATCCAAGATGGGCACTATTATCCTTATGAGAGAATTGTGGATGTTTATTGGGTGAGAACGCAAATGCAAGAGAATATCATATGTCTCTTTTAAAAAAATTTCCCATTATTTTACATGTATGATTGTATATGGGATCTATAATGAAACAAATTCAAGAACTTAGTTAATGTAAAGTATTTGATATTTCTAGGGGTCCTAAACATTTACAATAATGATGAAATAAACAAAGAGATTTATGAGAAGGTAAAGACTTATGTTCAATTTCAAGATCTACAAGTCAACATTGTCAATTAATATAGTGAAATTGAATGCCAAAATGTTATTTGTGAGGGTACAAGAAAGTCTAACTTACCCTACATAAAAACATGTTTTTTAAGAAAACATTAATTGGGTGAAAAATGTTATTGAACATCTTATAGATTATGTAGGCAGTAGATTAAAATTAGTTTCCTTGGTTGTAATTAGATATTACAAGGTTATAAAGGGAACCTTGGTGGACTATAAATTTATTGTAAAACTTATGTGTACTAATGGTTAACTGAAATGGATCCAAAGTTTTCTTAGTCCATTATAAAGGGGATGTTAGAAGAATAAAGCCAAATCTACAATAAATTCAAAATTGAAATTACAACATCATGTCTTTAGTGTTCTACAATATCTAGAACATGGTCACATGGATAAAAAGTAAGTGTCTTCATTGGATAATTAGTTAGAAAAAAATGTCTCAGAAACCTTTGCCATTGGCACCGAACCATAGAGTGATGTTACACACAATAGTAATCATGTGATTCAAACATTACCTCTTGATACCACCCATATTAGATGTAGATTGTCCTTGGTAGTTGTCTTGGAAGGAATAAAGAAGTTAATGTTCTTCTGTATTCTATTCATTTTGTGTTAGTGTTTTGAATTATAGTAGTCAATGTTTTTAGTTTTACTAATTAATTACTTAGTTACTAATTTGACTAGTCACTTAGTCAATTAGGTAGTTGTTAATTTAAGGATAATATAATGAATGTATCTCATTGAAAAAAGTTGGGGAAGAACTACAAACATGTGTGATAATATTTTAGTTTACACTGAAGACCAAAACTTGGCACTTTAATTTATATTGTAGTTTTCCATCATGTTTTCTTTATTTTTAACCTCTAAAAAAAAGTTTTTTAATTGTGATATTTTAGTTTATTAATTAAAATTTATTTGATATTGTTAAGCTAATGGAATTTCTAATTTTGGTAGGAAATAAAGTTTAATAGATGAATGTCTAATTAAAAATTCATACTTTAAAACAAAAATAATATTGAATAGTACTATTTAAATTTTACCAATCAATATAGATCTTAATTGATCAATATCTAGTTGTCAAGTTAAAAATAGTCATCATATAGGTTAGAATTTAGAGAGAAAGAAATAAGTACCAATACATTAATATTAATATATGTAAATACGTATTCAAGAGGATGAAAAAATATATCCACCACTATAATGAAATCATGAAAACAAACTTTTGAACCATTTAATATAACAAATATTATCTCAACATCAACACCTCAAAAAAAATATTTTTTTATGTTTCTTTATATGATTGAAAGAAAAAGGAGGAAGAAGACACAAAAATCTTCTTCTATTCTTTATTAAAATGAGTGAAATATGAAAATCTTGATTACCTACATTTGAATATGATCTCCAAATGAGAAAAGGTGAAACAAGGAGCACACAAATAACTCGTGTAGATAAGTTAAAGTAAGGATAAAGAATGCACAAAGAGTTGGATCTAAATGAGAAAAAGTGAAACAAGGAATCCACAAATAATTAATATAATGTAGATAAATGAATGTAAGGAGAAAAAAAAATACAAAGAGTGGAGTAAAAAATATTTGGAAGAAATGAAATGAAGGTGGAGACATTTTTATAACCTTAAAGTAGATGAAAAAGGTGAGAACAATATTTAATGGATGATTTTAGGGAGGTTTCATTTTTTAGACTTATGAATGTGGGGATAAAGTTATACTTTATTGCATTCAAGTCCAGGGATATAGTTCTATAATAGGTCAAGTCTCTCCTCTTATTTTGGTGAATGGGGGTATTTTACAAGATTTCTTTTTGGCATGGAAGTATAAAAATTCCAACAATCCCATTATTCAAAATCATCTTTTTCATATTGAAAGAGAAATTAGGTAAGTAGGGTTTTTTGAGCTTGTTTTCTTACTCGTGGGTGTAATAAAATTAGGCCAGTTGGGTTTTTTGAATTTGATTTGAATGTGTAAAGTATCTAGTAAAATTCCATCAAATTTTTAAACTACTTGAAAACCAAATAGGGAAGTTACAAACTCAATACACTTGTGCAATGATCTAACATGTAACAAAATTATGATAAGCTCATAAAAATACAAATGAATTGGTAAAATCAAGGTTCGATACACTTCAGATATTGGTGTGATGGTAGAATAAAAACTCACCATCTCACTTAAAGTATACACAAAACATAGAAATAGGGTTAGTAGGATTTAAATACATGTAAAACACATAAGAAAAATCCTTTAAGGTTTATAATTTTTTTAAAATTCATTTTTTAAAGGAAAAATATATATTTAGTATATTTTGACAATATGGGTATTTAATAATTTACTTAAAATTTGTATTTAACATATATTTAATAGAAGGGTGATTGTTAAAAATAACTAAAAGAATAATTTATATATTAGAGAAATTAGGAGTAAAGAGATCGAAAAAATACTAGAATTTTAACAAGTTGGGAAGCATAAAAGGAAGTAAGAGTACAATAAATTACTTAGTTCAAATGAATAAAAAAGGACTTGAAGAAGATTAATTGGTTTAAGAACAATAACTTGGTTAAATTGATTGGCCAAGACCAACAATTGCATATATCCCATTCTGAGCACCATGCCCACTATCAAAATTCAAGGGGAGTCTGATCCAAGACCATCCTTGTATCCTAAATCTATCTCGCACTAAAAGATTTAATTGAACATCATTTTTAAGGGTTGAGAATTATTGGAATAAAATTCAATCGACATATGCAAGAATTAGATCTTCATAAAGCCTAATTAGAGCTTTGCAATAATTTTAATCTTTTCATTTCACTTTTGAGCCATACAAAACTAGAAGCTTTGTACAAGCCAAAAGACACCTTGCATTACTATATCTTCATAATTAGTGAAGGATATTCAAAATAATACAAAAGCCTCAAAAAAATCATGAGATTTTTAAGAATATGAAAGCTTCATAAACATAAACGTGATTTTCAAGACTATGAAAACTTCACACTACCATGAAATATTTTTAAGACTATGTGATATCATAATATTATTTTATTTTGAACTAAAACTTGCTTCACCTTTTGAATTTCAAACTATCACCTAAACCATATTATTATTGTAAGCCAAATTCTTCAAAATTTGTGTATTCCACATCCAAGACACAAGAGTTGTAAGGAGAAATTATTCAACATCTTTATGAAATATACTCATTATTTGCATCTAAATCCAACAAATTTGCATGATGAGGACCTATTCCATAAAAAGAAGTGTTTTTAAACTTGTTCTATTGTGAAAATTGTGCTTAAATCATTTTTTGGGTGAAAACTTACAATTTATATTGTTATCATGCATATAAATCAAATCTCAACAAAGAATGTGGGAATTATTGAAGTAACACAATATTCCTAGATGTATTTATTTGGAAGAAGACTTGGATTGATGGCTTACCAAATACAAATTGGTATTGCAATAAAATAACATGTATCAATCTAAAAAATAACATGAAAGAAGCCCCATACAACTAGATTTGCAAATGTTAATCAATGCATTTTAAACTATTCATGTAACATGTTAATTAGTGTTCGAGTGGAAATCTAAACTTATAAACACCAGAAATATTGTAACACATTATTCCATACATATGTCATATGTAAGATCATGTGAGGGGTTTATAATCACCAAGAAGAGAGGGGTTCTATGAGAGATTTCTTGGAAGAGTCTCCTAGTGGTGTTTTATGAGTTCTAGTATAGTTGAATATATTTGGGTTTTATAATAAATGGACTAAGATCACTATAGCTTGTAGTGACTGAGAGGGATAATTGTTAGTGTACATAGAAGTGCAAATGGAGTAAGGTCAAAAACTATTTTAGCTATGCAATTTGTCTTCTTTCAAGTTTTGAAGAGTAGTGTTGATAGTGTTAATCATTATGAATTATGCTCTTTATGGATTGTGTACTTTATTATTATATTATATTTTAAATGATGAATGAGTGATTTTTTTAGTTTTTCACTCTTTTGCTATCATTATGAATTGTGTACTTTATTTTAATTATGAGTTATCAGTTGTTCATTTGAACTACAACCTAAATCATCATCAATGTATAACATAAAAATTACTTAAAGCCTAAACACATTACATAATAATTTTATTAATATTTATGTTGAACACATTCTATTGATAGGAACATCGTATATTTTTTTTACAGATCTAAATATGGAGACATGAGTGGGTGATAGATGAAATTCATATTAGATTTAATAAGACCACTTGGAAATGCCAACGATAATACAGAGGCTCTTAAATAGTGACACATTCCCTAGAAAATTCCCTTCACATCATAGATATATTTTGGTCCCACTTTTACTTCCATTAATAATGCATATGAACATTAGCCTCTGCAAAAGTCCATCACAAACAATTAAAAAATGTCTATAGTGGAACATTCATTTTTTTAGGCTTTTGCACTTCCAAAATCAGCTGATTATGAGTGCACACATTTCAAAAACCTATTGAATATACAACTTATATTCCATTACACATAATATAAAAGGGTACCAAACATAGTCCCATATCTCTCATAACTCCACTTTTCATTTCATTATTATCTGTTATAGCTTGTACTACATGGTCGTGTTTTTTCTTATCATTTTCTTTAAATGCTTGAAATCTTAAGGGAAAATAATATATTCTAAATTGATGTCTTATCTTAATGTTTATACATATAAAAAAAATTGGACACTATTATCCCATGATATTTTCAAGAGTTATGTACTAGTACACATAAAATACATTTACCATTATTTAATCTCAATATCAATAATCTCAACAACAATAAATATATCTTGAAATATTCATATAAGAATACAAAAGATTCTGATCACAATGACCTTACAAATTATTTATGCATTGTAAGGAATAATAATGTCCACGTCTAATAAAATAGACAAATCAAATATATAAGTACACCAAGTACCTAAACCAATAGTTTATAAATTAACTAGAGCAATTGATGAGAGAATTGCAGAGTACAATGTCAATTCTGTGAGTTACTACCTTCAAGAATGGAAGAATAATAGGTCATGAAATAATTGATTGTTGGGATGAGTTAAAATTTTTGGTGCCACATTGTATAAATACTATAGAGAAATTACATAACATTGGGATTCCACATGCCTTATATTTTGACATGTTTCTACTATTTATAATGAACTTAACTATGTCAAATTCATTACTAAGGTGGAGTGTCAGTATCGAACTTACTTTACACATAAGTATGTAATGGATAATGATCTTAGGTGCCTAATATTAGATCTTTATGAAGATTAATCCAATATTATTTTTGTTTTTGTTTTTGTTGTTGTTGTTCTTATTCTTATTATTATTATTATTATTATTATTATTATTATTATTATTATTATTATTATTATTATTATTATTTATTAGGTAGATAATATTTATAAAATATAGTATTACTATATATATATATAAACTGTAATATTCTATAATATAATAATAATATAGTAAATATGATTGTAATAGTACATGGAGTCAACGGTCATACCAATTTACACTCCCTCGCTATATGAAAACAAAATCAATGCCTATTGAGGTGGCCCATGGATTTGGTAAGATTCAATTATCCATATCATTATTTATAATGAATAATGACAATGGAAACTACAAATCTCTCTCTCTATATATAGATCTATAAGCCTCTTCCAAAAATGATAACTATTGCAAAGCCCTGTATGATTTGTTTTATAATGGTAGGATAAAGTGGGGTTTATATGATTTACGGGATTTATGGGTATTGGAAATTTGATTAAGTTGATTTTTATGGGTTTGATAGGGGATTAAGGTCCTAATGTGGCTTATTTATTAGATTTAGTAAAGTAATATTTGATTTTTAAATTGGGATGTAAGAACTAGTTTATATTTGTAGTTTACATGGGGGACATCATGATTAGGATTTTGAGTACTAGATGGGAAATTTGCTTGGAATTTGATATCATTTTTTAATGCAATAGGAAGGATCTTAATAAAAGGGTTATGATTATTTATGTCATTATATTTTAAGCTAAATACAAATGACACAGACATTATTATGCAAAAAAATACGATTTTAAGCTAAAAATTGACAAATTTGACCTAATTAGATTCAAAAGTATGCATAACCTATAAAAACACCTCTTAGATATAAAAATAAAATAAATATTATGGGTAAAGTCACACCAGGTGTGACAAGAATGTAATCATGTAAAGTTAGAGAAAATACATTAAAAATCTAAACAATCATTAATTTTATATTATAATAAGGTATTACACCTTTGATTGAGTGAATGAGATAAAAATGCACCTTCACATATCATAAGGAGTTCCTTGTTATCTGGATTTCTCTTAGATTGAAAGCAGATGTGGTTTCTGAATGAAATGCATGTAAGCAATTTGGAAACATGTCCCCTTGGTTGCATGATGATTTGCTTGGATGATGTTAGGGATGGATTTTATGGATTGATATTATACTAGCATGATATATTTAAGCTCTCTTGGCTTGATATATCAAATGACATAATCTCCATAGGATAATAAAGAATGTTGGAAATGAAGGATGGCCCTCAAATTTATAATTTTTTATGGAAGATGGATGGCCAAGTTTGCTACCAAATGGAGGGATATATTTGATTTAAATTCCACATTATATAAGAGGGTTAGCTAATTAATGAAGAAGGTTGAATATGTAAGGATTTTCATTTATAATGGATGGATTTATTTTCAATTTACTTAGTTTATTTGGATATTGATTGATTGTCTTAGATTTTGGGAATTTGATGTAAGATTTGATTTGATGATTTAGATTTTTTTTTCTAAATTAGATTTTATATTGTGCATGGATTATATTATTATTATCACTTATATTTTCACCCTTTGAGGATATGGTAAATCTCTTATCATAGAAGTGGCATAATGGAAACACCTCTAAGCTTGTGGGCACCCTAAGAATGAGGTGAATCTCTAGATAGGGCTAGCTCCCTTGATATACCACTTTTGATTAAAACTACACTTAACTTTAGTGGGTGAAAAGGGAGAGATATAGTTGAAATAAAAATACTCTAATGGAGGTGATACAATAGATATATTGATGACTTCCAATCATATGCATTTTACACTTGAAATCAAAGGACAAACTAAAAATACACTTATCCAATCTATGTCTTCTCAAATCAATGTTACATTGTGAGGTTATGGATGAATGTGCAAAGATAATATGAGTAGAAAAGAGGCATATGAGGGAAAAAATGAATATAATAACTCAATAAATCAATGAAATTTCTTATAACACTTCACATGCCCTTCAAGAAGAAGCTTTCCAACTACAAATAGGATGAAAGAATGAAACAACTTGCTAAGGAATCCATAGTCTTTACTTATGCAAAATCAAACATTCCAAATCAAAACAGTAAGAAAAATCATGGAGGATGTAAAAATAAGTAGTATTTTTGATCAAAGTATATAAAAATGAGCAAGGATTCACCATACTCAGGTGGAGCATCTAATACAATGCCAAAATAGTTAGTTCTTATAGAACTTGAGAGAGAGAGGAGAAGAGAGAAGTCCAACGGTCATAAGAAAAGTTTTAAAGATAATAAAAGTAGTTAATTGTGCATTTGGGATCAACCATGTAAGGTTAGGAAGCACAAGTGTCAATTCATGGCATAAACTTCATGAAAAGTGGCATAAAACTCCTTGTCTTGGCGCAAAAAAATTGCCTTCATGATTGGCCTTGTTTAAACACCTCATAAATGATTATGAATATGTATGATGATTTGGATTAAGTTTTAGGACCTTATAAATTATTCTCCATGAATTTTTTTTAGGCATGGTCTTTTGGAACCACCTAGAAAGGAGCTATCATCATCTACAATCTAGAAAATTCTTCCTTCATGCACCCTACACACTTGCCCTCAAAATTGGAATTAGTTGCTCATACAAATATATGGGAGGGAGGATATGAAACTTGTAAATACACTAAATGGACTTAGAGGCATCATAAATCCTTTAAAATTACTCCACTTGAAGTTTTCCACCCTTCTCTCTAGTTTCCACTAGGCTAGTTTTGACTATCTGAAATGAGAGATATTATTAGAACCATTTTAAATATTTTTAATGGCCAAAATATTACATTATAATGCATATCCATATTAATTTATCCAATCAAGTCAGTAATAAGGGTTTGCAAGGGTTTCTAATAGTTTTGATTCTTAAGCTTTGTTCATACAGGTTTCACATTCAACTTGAAAAAAATTTCTATAATTTTATGCTCAATGACCTTAATAATATCCCTAAACTTATTATAATCCAATGCAGATCCTCCAAAGAGAAATGAGCACTCAAAGTTACCCACTCGAGCTTGTTTCTTCCATTCCTACATATCTGAATTAGGTTGAGGCTAAATAATGGATTCCTTTGGTTTTATTTGAAATATAAAAGCTTGATAAAATATGTATTGAACCCAAGAGAATGTTTCAATATATTATAGATCATATTTAGTTATATAAGTATGACTGAATCCTCATTTGGCTTTAGGCTTGAATCTTGCCTATCAAGCTTGACTACACCCTAGAGCTCATGGAACACCCTATTTAGTTTCTCTCTTGAAATAATTATTTATCATGTTGGTATGGATGCAATTAAACTCCAAATACATTTATTTAGGGTCTAAACAACCTTAGGTTCACCTTATCATTTTCCTTCTTCCAACTTGCATGCCTATGCTTAAGGGGAAGTACCCCCCTATTTGAGATAAAATAGGGGTAATTCCTTTGTTTTATAAAAATATATTAATGTATGAGTTCATTTTAAAATTTATAAAGTTTATCTACATAAAAAATTATCCCTTGGTTATGTCACTAGACCTTTCAACTCTCTCCATTTCTAAGATAGACTATATGAAAGTTGATCCTTCAGGGTTTGCTCTCCACGGACTATGTTTTGCTCTTTAGGACCTGTCAGGATCCCCACTCCACAAGAGCACACATGATTACCTTTGTATAAGCAACTAAACATAGAATTAAACCATAAGTAATAAGTAAATAGAAATTAGAAACAACACAGAATATGAGAGACAATACCCAATTGTATTAATACTCTTCCAGAAGGAAATACAATGAAGAGATGCCACACTCTTCCCACACCTCTTAGGTTTTACACACCTAGTTTATAGTAATTCACCTTCAAGAGTTCACTCTCTCAATTACAATCACAACAAACAACTCAAACACAGAGTTTTTGTTCACCTCCACCAGTCAGTAACAATACTGCCAGTCCACCAGTCAGTAACAATACTGCCAATCCACCAAGTACTCCATGTACTCCATGACTGAGTACACCATGTACACCAAGTAGATCTCAGTGATCTTGCTCCTTGTTGTGTTGTAGATCTCCTTTCATCTTGTTGCCACTTGCAGATCAACTTGGTTTTGCACACTTGCAAACTTAGATCACACACACACACACACCCCTATAGATCAATCAACCTTACTTACCATGTAGATCTCACCTAATCTTACTATACCACAATCAACTTGGTCTTGCACACCTACTGACTGAGATCTTACACACCCAGAAGAACCCTTGTCCTTACCTCACCAAGTCCTTATGATTCTCCCTTGGATAGAACCCTTCTGATTATACAATCTGGTTCTACAAATTACAATACAACCCATGGGTCTAATAAATAGCTCCCATATAGACAATAATTAGAAACATAGCCTCAAGACTTAAATTAGTCTTTACATGCAAACACTCGAACCTCCTTAAATTAGACCAAGTCTAATTCTGGAAATGCATGCAAACTCATGCACGCACACACAGGTGACTGACGTCGGTCACTGTCTGCCCACAGATGACCAATGTCAGCTGATATATGATTGATGTCAGTAGCTTTCTATCCACCCCTAACCAATGTCAGTTGGCCTAACTGATGTTGGTTACTGTGACACTCAACAACCTTCCATGTTTGCATTAGTGAAGCTTTTAGCTCCACAACCTAACAATATCTCACTTGGAGATAAATAGCTGCATCTGTACCTATAATAGTACATCCTCTAATTTTGTTTCCTGGCTTGTATCCCTCTTCAAGTTCAACCTTGAAGACCAACCACCACAGAACTTGTGGTGCTACAACTGTAATCCAAGTAACCTAACGTATCCAGATCTATAAACCCATGTAGAAAAGAACTTGACCCTGCATAGCATGTTAACCTACTATTGGTCCCTCTCAGATACCTGAGAATCCACTAAATTGCTTTCCAGTGCTTCTTTCTTGTATTGGCTCCAAACTTGCTAATAACTCCCACTACTTGGGGAACATCAGGTCTAGTACACATGTACTTAACCTCATCATGTGAATCAGGACATTGTTCATAAAACTGTCCAACCATTAGTGTGCTAACCGGTTCTAGAATCTGAATCTTGAACCATGCCACTACCTTATTCACACAATCATCTGGAGACAAAATCAACCTGTGATCTTCCATGTCTCTAAAAATACTCATGCCAAGGATTTCCACTCTTGAATCCTTCCTAGCACACATCTGAGCTACCTTTACCTTTAGCTCAGAAAAACCCTGCATGTGTGACCCTACAACAAGCAAACACACTATATATAGTAACAAGATAATGTTGCGACCATCATCCAACCTGGTAAAGTAAACATAGTGATTACATTGACATTGACTAAAGCCATGCTTTGTCATACACCTGTCAAACTTGTACCACTATCCTGGAGCTTTCTCAAGACCATATGACCTAGCCTTTTGTCTCACCTATCCATTCACTCTATTCTTTAACCCAGGAATCCATTCACCTTTTAGTGCTTTCATCCTAGCTAGCAAATCTACCAAATCTCCCGTTTGGTTCTTTCCCAAGGAATCACATTTCTCATCCATGCCACACTCCCACTATTTCTTGGATTCTACCTGCATTGCCTCTTTAAGACTTCTTGGTTCTTGACCATCAGTGAGTAACAAGTAGTATAAAGAAGAGGAATAACAAATTTGAGGCTTACTTACCCTTTTAGTCCTCCACATGGGCATTTGAAACTCCTTGACAACTTGTTATTCACCCAAAATCCATCTCAATTATCGATGTCAGTAACCCCTCAGTCTGCACCCGACCAACGTCGATTCCATGCGATCAACCTGACTACCGACATAAGTTTCTTGACTGACACTGGTGTCTGCACCTGACCGATGTCAGTTCTTGCCTGAATGTTGACGCCAATTTTTTGACTGACATCAGTCTCTATGTTTTCTTGTGAGCGATGACTTTTTCCCATGAGCACACTTTGGATCAAAAAACCATGTCCAAATCAACCTTGCTCTGCTAAAAAATATCCAGCCCCTTGAGCTGATCTCTATCTATCATCTCCTTCAAGAAAACCAAGGCTTTCCAGTTCTTAAGTTTGTCAAAGACATCTGACTTTCTCTTAAGAACATGCATCTCCTTCTTACTCATGTGACCAAGCCTACAAAGCCACATCTTTGCAATAGAAGGAGAAATAGTAATACAAGTAGATAGATAAAGAGTACCTAATTTCTTACCACATGCTAATTTAAGTGTATCCACTGTGAGAGTTACTATGCATCCCTCATCACCCAACTTTCTTGAAATTAGACTCCTCTTTAGGACTAGGACCTGCATGACATCCTTCAACACCCGTGTGTTGCCTGTCTGCAATTTCAGCTACACTTCACCTTTGCCAACAATTTGACAAGGCTCACCAACACATAAATAAATCTTTCCAAAGTCTCCAAAGACATTAACATGGAAAAATACTCTATTTTGGGTTGCATGGAAAGAGGCAACATAATCTATAAAACAAGATTCTACTTTATCTAAGGAACATACAAGAGCATCATGTGCAACAATACCTGCAACATCTACTTCTTCATTTCCTTCATGTTGATCTTCTACCAACCAACAATCTTTCTTTACCTGCCCTTTCTTTCCATAATTCAGTAATTGAGTATTCTTGCTATCCTCCATTCTTAGCTTACTTTCTTCTGCCATTGCTATACTCCCACTCCAATAGAAACCCCTGTGAGTGACCTATAATCAAAAAACACTTAACACACTCTGAAACTAAGGTGTTAGTGAACCAAGCTCTACTGCTTGTCAGTGATCCTAGCTTTGATACCAGTTATCAGGATCTCCACTTCACAAGAGCACACATGATTACCTTTGTATAAGCAACTAAACATGGAATTAAACTAGAAGTAATAAGTAACTAGAAATCAAAAACAACACAAAATATGAGAGACAATACCCAATTGTATTAATACTCTTCCAGAAGGAAATACAATGAAGAGATGCCACACTCTTCCCACACCTCTCAGGCTTCCCACACTTGGTGTATAGTAATTCACCTTTAAGAGTTCACTCTCTCAATTACAATCACAAAAAACAACTCAAACACAGAGTTGTTGTTCACCTCCAACAGTTAGTAACAATACTGCCAGTCCACCAATCAGTAACAATACTGCCAATCCACCAAGTACTCCATGACCGAGTACACCACGTACTCCAAGTAGATCTCAGTGATCTTGCTCCTTGTTGTGTTGTAGATTTCCATTGATATTTCTGCCACTTACAGATCAACCTAGTTTTGCACACCTGCAAACCTAGATCTCGCACACACACACACACACACACACACACACACACCTGCAGATCAATCGACCTTACTTACCATGTAGATCTCACCTGATCTTGCTATACCACATATCAACTTGGCCTTGCACACCTGTCAACTGAGATCTTACACACCCAGAAGAACCCTTGTCCTTGCCTCACCAAGTCCTTATGATTCTCCCTTGCATAGAACCCTTCTGATTCTGCAATTTGGTTCTACAAATTATAATACAACCCATGGGTCTAATAAATAGCTCCCATATAGAAAATAATTAGAAACATAGCCTCAAGACTTAAATTAGTCTTTACATGCAAACACTCAGACATCCTTAAATTAGACCAAGTCTAATTTTGGAAATGCATGCAAACTCATGCATGCACACATAGGTGACCGACATCGGTCACTATCTACCCACAGATGATTGGTGTTGGCCAATCTGTGACCAATGTTGGTAGCTTTCTATCCACCCTTGACCGACATCGATCGGCCTAACCGACGTCAGTTACTGTGACACTCAACAACCTTCCATGTTTGCATTAGTGAAGCTTTTAGCTCCACAACCTAACATGACCCATTAATTTTATTTATTTTAATTATGAATATCCTATAGATACAATTATGTCCATAATTAATATTATTTATGCCCATTCATCACTTTAACTCTCTATATACCCCTTGTTATCCTTGCATTTTCAAGACTGTAAGTATAGTCTTGACTATGTTTTACTTTGTAGGGGACCCTTGTAGGTGTATATGTTTGATTTAAGCCTTGAAATAATGTTATATCCAATTTATGAGGTTTAAATGGAGTCACTTGAAACATTTTTTAAGTCATTTGTTTCACTTTTGTGTTATCTTCATGGCAAGTACTACTACTGCCTTATTCACTGCCCACCATAGTCAACTAAGGTTGACCTTCTAAGGTAAACAAACTTGTCAAAAAATTTCACGCTTGAAACATATGTAAATTATAATTTTTAATCATTTTATACCCTTTTTAATACTTCAAATAACCCCTCAAGTACTCTCCATACTTCTTGAATCAACAAGATTGCGCTTCCTACCTCTCGATTGAGTTTTTCCTTTTAGACCCGATTGTATGTGTTATTGATATTGACTGAGGTAATTATTATGTGAAAATACCTCATTTAACCCATCTTGAGGTCAAAAATTATCTATATGAAATTTAATTCATCTTGGGCTTAATTATATTCTCAATGGAGGCCCAAACTATGTTCTCTTTGGACTAAGACACCCATGCCCTTAAGACCCAATTGTAGGTGATTGATGCATGATCCAAGCTTGGTAAACAAAGGACATAATATAACTATGAATGAATGGAGAACTTGAAGTCACAAAACACTTTTTAACACCTTAAATTACCTTAGAACATACCAATCATCAAAGAACTCTCTTCCTTAGCTCACTATTTGCCATGGTCAACCATTGTTGACTATAGGTTTTCATTGTCAAGTGGGAGGGCATATAAAAGTGTCTATAGGATCAAATATCCATATAATAAATTCATATTTTGATCTTAATTTTCACCAAGTCCACATTATTATTAGGTTTATAATCATGTAATGATAAGTTAGTGTTACAAAATGATGGGATTAGTGATGAAATGATGAGCGAATTAAGTTTCTGAAAAGAATTAACATTTTATGATATTAGTGGATTGAATGATGATGAACAATAATGACACCAGAGTGGAAAAATTGGGATGTCTATAGGTTTCACACTGTACATTGCATATTCAGTTAGTGTAATAAAATGTGTTTTTTGTTGGTGAATATTTTTCTTTGATCTTAAGCACTATTGTGTGGATGGATGTTGTAGAGTAAGATTACAAGATGCATTATTGCATGAATTGGTAAAAAAAATATCTTATAAATAAGTATATAGACACTAAAACATCAAGATCAATCCCTTATGGGGTGTTTCAAATGAATTCTAAGAGATATTTAAAGAAGGAATACTACCAAACCTTCCAAATAGCATCCTTCCTTCCAAGTGTGACCAAGAAGCATGTTTTTCCCTAGATTTTGTGCTCCAAGTCTATCTAATTGATGAGTAGAAAGCTTCTCCATTATTTATTATTGCATCCATGTCTTAGGCTAATGAGTTTGATCAATTTGTGCAAATAGGTGAAGCTTTATGAAGATAATTTTGCATTATAACATCACATAATTTAAGATCTCTTTATCAATGGTGAGGCCCTATATTTATAGCTTTCTAAAAATGTTTAGGATTAGCTATGTCTATCCATTTTGAGATCAAGATGTGTGGCCATAAATTGATTCAATTTTGGAGGGACAAACCATAGATATTTGGAAGAATGGGGTATTAATGAGGTATGGGGAGGCTTAATCTTGATATTTATTTCATTAATGGCTTATAGATACCACCCCATTGATTGCACTTCTTTAATGGCTTAATATTGATTTAGATTAATTTGTTTAAGTGGCCTTTCTTAATTTTTTGTAATTCTTTAGAAATTGGTTGCACACTTAATCAACCTAGTCAAAAATATCATTTTATTGAGTCTTAATTTGACTAGAGTATAATTAAAAAAAATGTCAGTTGCATATGGAACAATATTGCAGTTAGGGTTTTATGGATGCAAAATAACACATGCATATGATGTGTGCTATCAAATTAGAAGAATTCAGTGGTCCAAAGTGTCATTTTATGTGGTCACACTTTGACTCAAAGTGATTTAAGAAAAGATAACAATCACATAAAATGCATTATTCCATTTAGGTATACGTTAACCTAAATCAAAACATGTACATGATAAGTTCAAATAATTTAGTGCATTTTAGTGATTTTGGCCCATATTGTGTATTATCACTAAATATTTCTTAAATTGATAATTTTAGAATAATAGTGATAATAATTGGATGTCTACATTTTATCCTTATTTGATAAGGCATGGTGAGACATTTGGTTGAAGTGATGCCTTTTCAAAGAATGAAAATGTTACTATAATCAAAAGAAATGAATTTTGTTCCCATTTTCTCAATACATTAGTATGATTAAAAGATATGCTAGTCCATGCATTAGTAAAAAAATATATCATAGATAAGCATATAGACACTAAAATATCAAACCCACTCCCTCATGGGGTGTTGCAAATGAATTATAAGATCTATTTAAATAAGGAAAATTAACATCCTTCCTTCCAACTGTGGCCAAGAAGCATGTTTTCCCTATATTTGGTGCTCTAAGTCTATTTCAATTATAAGTAGAAAGCTTCTCCATAATTTATTAATGCACAAATGGCTTATGCTCATGAGTTTGATCAATTTTTGCATATAGGTGAAGCTTTATGAAGACAATTTTGCATTATAACATTACACAATTCAAGCTCTCTTTATCATTGGTGAGCCACTATATTTATAGCTTTTTCAAAATGTTTAGGATCAGCTATGACCATACATATTGAGATCAATATGTGTGGTCATAAATTTATTCATTTTTGGAGGGTCAATCTATAAATATTTAGAATAATAGGGCATTAATGAGGCATGGGGAGGCTTAGTCCTAATAGAGTAAGATTATAGTGACCCTTTCATTCTTATTGCAAGATGCATTACTCCATGCATTAGTCAAGAAAATCTATTGTGAATAAGCATATAGACACTAAAAAAGTAATCTCACTCCCTCATGGGGTGTTTCAAATGAAATCTAAGAGCTATTTAAAGAAGGAATACTACCAAACCTTCCAAATAACATCCTTCCTTCCAAGTATGTCCAAGAAGCATCTTTTTTCACTAGATTTGGTCTTTCAAGTCCGTGTCAATGATGAGTATCAAGCTTATTTATAATTTATTAATGCACCAATGGCTTAGGATCATGAGTTTTATCAATTTGTGTAAATAGGTGATGCTTTGTGAAGACAATTCTGCATTATAACATTACACAATTCAAGCTCTCTTTATCAATGGTGAAGCTTGTATTTATAGCTTTTAAAAAATGTTCAGGATCAACTATGACCATCCATCTTGAAATCAAGATGTGTGGCCATAAAATGATTCAATTTTAGAGGGGAAAACCATAAATATTTGGAATAATGGGGCATTAATGAGGAATTGGGAGGCTTAATCCTGATATTTTCCCCATTAATGGCTTATGGATGCCATGCAACTAATGATGTCATAGGATGATGTAGCTTTGAGAAATGAATATTCAATTAATATAGTTTCAATAAATTCTATGGAAATTTCACTAATGCTCTTGATTTGGTTTAATTTGCTTAAGTGTTTTTTCTTAATTTTCTACAATTCTTTAGAAATCAGTTTCATGCTGAATCAACCTAGTTGGAAATATTATTTTACCAAGTTATAATTTGACTATAGTATAATCAAAAGGTGTTAGTTGTGTATGTAACAATTGTTAGGATCCCTGCTCCTAAAGAACACATATGATTACCTTTGTATAAGCAACTAAACACGTAATTAAACCAGAAGCAATAAGTAACTAGAAATCAGAAACAACACAGAATATGAGAGACAATACAATCTTGTATTAATACTCTTCCAAAAAGAAATACAATGAAGAGATGCCACACTCTTCCCACACCTCTTAGGCTTCCCACACCTCTTGGGCATATAGTTATTCTCCTTCAAGAGTTCACTCTCTCAATTACGGTCCTACAATCAACTCAAACACAGAGTTGTTACCTCCACCAGTCAATAACAATACTGCCAGTCCATGAGTAAGTGACAATCAACACAACCATTGTTGCCTACTTCCAGTCCAACAAGTACTCCACATACTCCAAGTAGATATTCCTTGATTTTTCACACCTGCAAATCAAATGATCTTACTTACCATGTATATTTCCCCTGATCTTGTAACAACCTGCAGATCAACCTATTTTTGCACACCTAAAAACCTAGATCTTACAATTGGAAGGATCTCTTCCTTGTCCTTAATTACAATACATGCCCATGAGTCTATTAAATAGATCCCATACAAACAATAACTAGACTTTCCTAATTAAAATAATTAGAAATGCAGACTTAAGACTTAAATTAGTCTTTTACATGCAAACTAGCCATTCAACAAACTAACTATTCATGCAACAAATAGTTTTGGAATGCACAGGTGACCGACATCGGTCCCTATCTATCTAGAGGTGATCGACATCAGCTAACTCTTGACTGATGTTGATAGCTTCTTATCTACCTCTGATCGATGTCGGTCGGCCTAACTAACGTCGGTTATTGTGACACTCAACAACCTCCATGTTTGCATCAGTGAAGCTTTTAGCTCCACAACCTAACAATCTCGCACTTGGAGATAAATAGCTGCACCTATACCTATACCTGTACATCATCTAATTTTATTTCCTAGATTTTATCCCTCTTCAAGATCAATCTTGAAGACCAACCACCACAAATCCTGTGGTGCTACTCCTATCATCCAAGTCACTTGCCATATCCAAATCTACAAACCCATGTAGAGAAGTGCTTGACCCTGCATTGCATGTTAACTTGCTACTGGTCCCACTCAGACACCTAATAATCCACTGAACTACTTTCCAGTGCTTTTTTCCAAGATTGGCCACAAACTTGCTGACAACACCCACTGCTTGGGCAAACTCAGGTCTAGTACACACGTACTCAACCTCATTATGTGAATTGGGACACTATTTTGTGAACTATCCATCCATAGGTGTGTTAACCAGTTTTGCATCTTGCATATTGAACCTCGCCACTACCTTATTCACACAATTATCTTGAGACAACATCAACTTTTGATCTTCCCTGTGTCTAAGAATACTCATGCCAAAGAATTTCACTACTACCAAATTCTTCATGACACACCTCTGAACTAACTTTACCTTTAGCTTAGTAACTCTCTGCATGTGTGACCCTGAAACAAGCATATACACAACATACAATAACAAGATAATGTAGCGAATATTATCCAACTTGGTAAAGAAAACACAATGGTTACATTGACATTGACTAAAGCCATGCTTTGTCATACACCTATCAAACCTCTATTGTCCTGCAGCTTGCTCAAGACCATATGACCTGGCCTTCTGTCTCACTCTATTCTCACCTTTCTTTAACCAAGGAATCCATTCATCTTTTAGTGCTTTCATTTCGGCTGGCAACTCTACCAAATCTCCCATTTGGTTCTTCTCCAAGGAATCAAATTCCTGATTCATGCCATGCTCCCACTATTTCCTAGACTTTACCTGCATTACCTCTTTAAAACTTCTTGGTTCTTGACCATCAGTGAGCAATAAGTAGTGTAAAGAAGGGGAATAACAAATTTGAGGCTTACTTACCCTTTTAGTCCTCCATATGGGTGTTTGATACTCCTTGACAACTTGCTATCCCTCAAAAATTTGTCTCAATGATCGATGTCAGTCATCTCTCAGTCTGCACCTGACTGACATCAGTTCCATGTGACCGAACTCATCACCGATGTCAGTTCCCTAACTGATGTCAGTGTTTACCTGTGTAACATCACTGACCTCGGTCTGCACATAGCTGACATTGGTTCCTGCCTAAATGCCAACGTCAGTTTCTTGATCGATGTTGGTCTCTATGTTTTTCTTGTGAGTGATGATTTTTACCCATGAGATCCTTTTGGATCATAACCTTGTCCAAACTACCCTGCTTAGAGTTATTCAGCCCCTTGAACTGATCTCTATCCATCATCTTCTCCTTGAAAACCAAGGCTTTATAGTTCTTATCAAAAACATCAGATTTCTTCTTTTTGCAATACTGTGATCCTCCAATAGAAGCTTTCCAAGAATCCACTATGAGAGTTACTGTGTAACCCTCATCACCCTACTTTCCTACAAAAATCAAATTCCGCTTCAGGAGTGGGACATGCATGACCTCCTTCAACACCCATGTGTTGCTCGTCTGCAATTTTAGCTTCACTTTCCCTTTGCCAACCATTTGACAAGGCTTACCATCCCCTAAATAAAATTTTCCAAAGTCTCCCTAGACATATTCATGAGAAAATTCTCTATTTGGGGTTGCATGGAAAGAGGCACCAAAATCTAACACTCAAGATTCCACTTTATCCAAGGAACATACAAGAGCATCCTATGCAACAATATCTGCAACATCTGCTTCTTCATTTTCTTCATGCTGATCTTCAACCAACCAGCAATCTTTCTTTACATGCCCTTGTTTTCCACATTTCTAGTAGATTATTCTACCATACCTAGATTTGGATCTCCTACCTATCTTTGACCTTGATTTCCCTTGCTCAATCTTCTCTCATTGTCTTCCCCCGCTTTCAACACTTAAAGCATTCCCTGATGATTCACCTATGCTTTTCTTGTGAATTTATTCATTCAAGATTATACTAGCAACATCATCAAGTTTTAAGATATTTGAAGCAGACGCAATATTGCTAACTGTCATTACCAAACTATCCCAACTTTCAAATAATGAGCATAAGATTAAGAGAGACTTAATTTCATCATCAAAAGCTATATTGAATGAAACTAACTAATTTAATAATCCATGGAAATCACTAAGATGACTATGTACTGATCCACCTTCCAACATTTTCAAATTAAATAATTGCTTCATAAGAAATACGTTATTCGAAGCTGAGGGTTTTTCATATAAATTTGCCAAAGATTCCATTAACTCTACCATTGTCTTAGCCTATGATAAGTTGGAAATCATAGATGATGCCAGGCTCAACCTTATAGATCCCAGAGCCTTCCGATCAAGAACCTTCCATTCTTCATCTTTCATATCCGTGGGCTTGCTTGCAACCCCACCCAACGGTAAGTATAGATAATCTTCTATCTGCATCCTCCATAATTGATAATTCTTGCCATTAAACTTCTCCATTCTTATCTTACTTTCTTCTACCATTGCTATACTCCCACTCAATTAGAAACCCCTGAGAGTGGCTTGTAATCAAAAACACTTAACATGCTTTGACCACTTGTTAGTGTACCTAACCTGGCTCTGATACCACTTGTTAGTGGTATCACGCTCTGAAATTTCAACCTGGCTCTGATACCACTTGTTAGGATCCCTAATCCTAAAGAGCACATATGATTACCTTTGTATAAGCAACTAAACATAGAATTAATCCAAAAGCAATAAGTAACTAGAAATAAAAATAACACAGAATATGAGAGACAAAACAATCTTGTATTAATACTCTTCTAGAAGGAAATACAATGAAGAGATGCCACACTCTTCCCACACCTCTTAGGCTTCCCACACCTCTTGGGTGTACATTTATTCTCCTTCAAGAGTTCACTCTCTCAATTATGATCCTACAATGAACTCAAACACAGATTTGTTACCTCCACCAGTCAGTAACAATACTGCCAGTCCACTAGTAAGTGACAATCAACACAACCGTTGTTGCCTACTTCCAGTCCAACAAGTACTCCACGTACTCCAAGTAGATCTCCCTTGATTTTTCACACCTACAAATCAAATGATCTTACTTACCATGTATATCTCCCATGATCTTACAACAACTTACAAATCAACTTGGTTTTGCACACTTGTAAACCTAGATCTTACAATTGGAAGGATCTCTTCATTGTCCTTAATTACAATACATGCCCATGAGTCTATTAAATAGATCCCATACAAACAATAACTAGACTTCCTAATTAAAATAATTAGAAACACAGACTTAAGACTTAAATTAGTCTTTTACATGAAAACTAGCCGTTCAACAAACTAACTGTTCATGTAACAAATAGTTCTAGAATGCACAGGTGACCGACATTGGTCCCTGTCTATCTGGAGGTGACCGACATCAACTGACTCCTGACCGATGTCGACAGCTTCCTATCTATCTCTAACTAACGTCGATCGGCCTAAACGATGTCGATTACTGTGACACTTAGCAACCTCCATGTTTGCATCAGTGAAGCTTTTAGCTCCACAACCTAATAACAATACCCTAGCTAAGGTATTATGGATGTTAAATAACACATGCACATGACATGTGATACTAAATTAGAAGAATTTAATGGTTTAAGGTGTCATTTTATGTGGTCACAATTTGACTCGAAATGATTTGAGAAAAAATAATAATCACATAAAATGCATTGCCCTATTTAGGGATACATTAGCCTAAATTAGCACCTGTATGTGACAATTTCAAACTATTTAGTGCATTTTAATGATTTTGGCCCAAGATTGTGCATTATCATAGAATGTTTCTTAGATTGACAATTTTAGCACAATAGTGATAGGAATTAGATGTCTATATTTTATTCCTATTTGAGAAGGTGTGGCAAGACATTCATTTGAATTAATGACTTTTCAAAGTATGAAAAAGTTGTTAAGAATAAGTTGGAATGTAATGGTTGTATAAATGAACAGAGATGCTCCATCGAGAGGGCATGCAAGGATAAAAGAGTGGGATGGAATCTCAAAAAAGAGATAAAGAGTGAAAATAACCCATGGATAAGATTATATTTGTATGAGCTAATGCTTGCATGTGTTGATTCCCAATGATAAAAAATAAAATACAATATATTGGGCCCCAAGGTAGGGGGAAGTGGGAAGAATGCAATCCCAAAATAGAAGTGATACAGTTTGACAAACCCAAAAGAGGAAAAAGTTGTGAGCTTAAGGAATGATCGATCTTTAATTGCCATAATGAGGGAAAAGGTTTCAAATCTTGGAATTAGAATAAAAATAAGAGCATTGATCTAGATAAAGGAAGCCAATAAATTAATAATGTGCCTAGTAGAGTGGATTTGATCAGTTGATAAATTGATTTTTACCTAGTAGGGCTGATTTTGACAACTTATAATCAATTTTTCCCCAGTAAGGCTGATTAGATTGGTGATTGGTCTAAAAATTGTGCCATAGTAGAGAAAAATGGCAAGCATAACTTTAGAATATAACTTTATAGGTTATAATGAATAAAGAAGCCATAAAAAACTAGGAATATGAGGATGCACAAAGTGATGAAAGAGATGATTGGAAGAATAAGGGTGGCCAAGTTGACCTGAGATACGTCATGTATCTAAGCACTGCCTACATAGTCTAGATGGAACTCAGGCCAAATTTGTTTAATTTTGGAATGATTAATTAATAATAGAAGAAAGATAAACTAATTTTCAATTATCAGATCATGTGAGGTAGTGAATATGCAGGATAGTGCCTTCAGAGATGGTGTTTTGTGCCACATTAACTTTTGGAATTGGAGCACTTGGTGTTTACTTTAGAAAAATGAAATTATGAATCATAAGTATGAATGACCTATAATGAAATTATATTTTGATTACAATTGATTCTTTCAAATGTTAATATTTATAACTAATGATAATGATAAAAACTACAAATACTAGATTTACGACTATTTACATTTAAACAAAAAAAGAAAAAAAGAAAAGGAAAATATAAAAAGAAGATTCAAATACAAAATGTAACCAACTCAAAATCAAGATATGAAATACAAACAAATAAAATGAGGCAAGTGGTTTAAATGAATAAAATATAAAATAAAATCATGAAATATAAATAGATAAAAGAAAGATTAAAGCTTTAGTATAAAAATATAAAAATAAAAAGGGAAGCTTTAGATTAAGTGCCATAATCATACAAGGAAAATAATGTAGCTTTAAAAATATATTAGCATAATAGGAGGAGAGGAAGATAGGAAGAAAAAAAGGAGAATGAATAGAAAGAATGAAAGGTTCAGAGGATGGATTGGAGAAGAAATAAAACTAGAGTGGAGATGAACAAGAAGAGATTTTAGGAGTGAATTAGACGGTTTTGATCAACTGAAGTTAAATTTTATGTGAGACTACCAAAATTTTATGTGAATATACCACATCTGACATATAACATATTCCATTATAATTAGAAAAGCTTGGATTATTGTTAATCTGCAAGTTTTTAAACGTAGTTATATATTAATGTTATTATCTTAAAGTTGGGATAAGAGAATATATATATATATATATATATATATATATATATATATATATATATATATATATATATATATATATATATATATATATATATATATATAGTCGAGATTCCTATTTCATGATAATGTAACAATGAACCATCTAATGTAATTCTTCTTTAATCTATATTAGTGGGTGATCTATGTTATGAATAAATCTAATATATATTATAGATCTATCAAATTTGATGCAAATACTAGCTGTAGAAGCCTATCTATATAATTCTACAAGATCAATGTTATTATCTTAGAGTTGGGATAAGAAAATATATGATGGAACCATATGCCAACTCTAAGATAATAACATTGATCTATAAATGCTATATGGTTCACTTTTGATATGGTTCCATTATTTACAAGCTTATAAACTTACAACAATCTATGGAATATGATTCCAGGTCTAACATTTATATATAAAACTAAAATAGGAATACGAATAGAATCTATATTCTTTATTAGAAATGTAATATGGTACTATCTATATAGGGTATATTAATCAGACTTGTTCTTATAATTAGAGATAAACTTAGTAAAGATACATAACACTATTTAATATTAAGCATGCAACAAAGGTATCACTGATTTAGTATACAATGACTTAATATAGCGATCCATAAAAGTATAATGGTCTTGATTTAATATACAATGATTTAACATAGAGATTTGTCTTAGCATATAAAATATATGAATGAACAACTTATGGTTATTAAAAATAATGATTTAATTATGAATAGTGGTAGACATGTAAATATTCAAAGGTAGTGACTTGGGTAAAACAATGAACCTATATGACATCTTGCAATTTGTATTAAATTTGGAAAAAATTAGTAGGTTGTGTATTTAATATAAAATGATCTATAAAGATACAATAGTGATTTTATTAAATATATTAATTTAATTAATTACAATGATTTATACCTTTATAAACAATGATATTCATATATATAGTTTGCTATGAATTAATTTCAACAAGACAATACACTAAGTGAAGCGCCTATATACAATCGTTCTAATGATCATATCTTTTATTGGCGAGGATATTTACTATAGTAGAAGCCATAATGTTAGGCTCTGATCTAAGTACTATAATGAGTAAATATGTAAATTGTTGTTCTTACTATGGTAATTATGAATAGCATCAGGTAATGTATAATATGAATATACTTCATTATTGGTCTATATGGTTACACATATATCCCTTGAATGCTTAATATTATGTTTATGTTTAACATAACTATTGTCAATCAGACTTGCACCCGTATGAAGGTAGTTTCAAGTCTTCATAGTTTGTTGAAACATGGAAACCATCCTAGGTTGTGTGTGACCTAATCAGTAGATTGAATCTCTAGATTCTAAGGGTTAGCTCCCTTTGGTGTAGCAATTAGGATCTTTTCTCTATGTTATAAAATAATCTAAAAAAAGAGAAAATTAAATGAAAATCCTATCTAATGATGGTGATACACCTATATTTTTTATTATTCCACTCAATTTTAGATCCTAAAAACACTAATTTAACAAGAAAATGGATAAACTTTCAACTCTAATTGACCAATATGCATAATTATTTCATGAAAAGGTTTAATTTGGTGATTAAATATTAAGGGAAATGATGGGATAGTCTGATTCAAGACACTAACCAACCACTAGCATCCACTGAAACTTTAACTAAAAGATGCTATACACATAACATGACTTGTATACACTGATCAGATAGTAACTAGGTAAGAATCAAGAATTGTCAAGGAATACAAATCTATGACTTAGGCAAATCATTAATAAAATGCATTATACCAACAGATGGAAATTGAAAACTATCCTTCTATTAATATAAAAAAGGTTACAACTTAGTCTTTGGTAGAATTTGATCTTGCTAAAAGAGGGATGAAATTAAGGGTTAAAAAGCCAACTTATATAGAAAAGAAACAACAAGCCAAAAGAGTGGTGCTAAAAATAGGAGATAATTAAACTCCAATTCAACTTGTGTTTTCCAAAGATTAAAAAATAAATCCTTGCCTTATGTTTACATGAAAACTCCTTTTGGTGTTAAAAAATGGATGGTGAGCTAATCTCCTTCATGCATGAATAACGTGCTAATTTGGATGTCTAAACTCAAGCTTGAACAGACTTGAAGCTGGATTGGAATGTGAGAATGTCTTCTATTATATGGAGATCATGGGTGGATGTAACACTTGTCAATTAGTTAACTAGATCTCAAGACTAGTCAACCTCTAATGATCTTCACTTGAACTACTAGACTGTTTGAAAGGCTCAAAACAAACAAGAATGCATGCATGAAATATCTTGCTAAGCTCTCCAACATTAAACTCCTTGATTTATTCATGAAAATAAGTGTCTATTTTAGAATTGAAAGTTTCATTTTTGAAATGGCTGCATGTCTTGGATGTGTCTAAACTTGTTCATGGATATTGAAATCTCTTGATTTTTTTGGTTCTTCATCTCTGTCTATCATATTCCTTCTATTTGTATGTCTTTTCCCTAGACTTTCATTCTACATGTATTTTGTCTTCTCCCCTCAGATTAATCATCCAAGAATTTTATTTTCCTTTGGAAATCCTTCCTCAGGCATTCATCTTTTGTCACTTTCCCATAGATAAATTGTCTACAGGAATTCTCTATTTTTTTCCTTTTGAGCTTCCCATATTACCCTTTGAAGCTTCTCTTCATTTTCTAAAGGAATTCCCTTAGACAATTTGTCTGTAACTTTCCTCTTGTTTATTTCCTTCTTCACCTTTTTGACCACTTTCCCATGGACAAATTGTGCGTGGGAATTCAAGTCCTCATACATTTGAAACTGAACCCTCTCGAGCTTTTTGTGATGAACCTTCTCAAAAGGAAAGAACCCTTCAATAAAATTGTAAAGGACCCTTTGGAATTGATGAAATGACCCTTACCTTTTTAAATTTGTGAAGTAAACCTTTCTAAAGGTCACATAGCCTTTAATATTCTTGCCAATGTCCCTCGACATCTTTGCAAAGTCCTTTTCTGAAAGGCTAATAACCCTTCAAATTTCTTATTTTGAAATTTCCTAAAGGGAAGATACACAAAAATAGGAAAAATAACTAAACCAAACAAATGTGCAAACAAGCACTTATTTGAGACAAAATAGAATGAAACTACTGTGTTTGAATAACACTTGGAGGAAAGCAAACAAACAAACTATGTAGAAAGAGCCTTTCTCTTCAATAGCAATGTTTTATATGTATCCCATTGACTAAAATTAGAAGCTCTTGACCATCAATCTTTGAAAGTTGGAAGGCATTATGGGATTTGTATCTAGAGATTATATATGGACCACTTTAAAGGGAGTCAAACTTTGTGAGCCTTCCTGGTTTAGCTCTATTCTCATCCCACTTGAGGACCAAATCTCCTTCTTTGAAACTTTGTGAAGAAGCTCCTTTGTCAAAATATTTCTTCACTTGTGCTTGATGAACTTCCATGGCTAGCATGGACTAATTTCTTGTCTCTTCCAGCTCCATAAGCTCAGCATACCTAATCTTCACAGGCTCATTCTCTAGAAACTCAAGTTGATGCATTAGTTATAAAGTAGGAAACTCAAGACAAATGGGTAACCTTGATTCCTTAACATATACCAACGTGTATGGAGAAATGGATATTGATCTTTTGTAGGTGATCCTATAAATACATAGAGTTAACTTCAGCTTGAGATGCCATGACTTCTGATTGTCTTCAATAGTCCTTCTTATGATCCTCAATAGGTTCTTATTCATAGATTCAACAAAGCCATTACGTTGTGGATAATAGTTTGATGAAGTGCTGAGGTAAATTCCATGTTGGGCAGCCCATTGACTAATCCTAGATCCCATAAAATCCATTGCATTATCAAAAATAATATTTTAAGGAAATCCAAACCTAGTAATCAAACCTTCATAGAAATCAAGAACATTAGTTTCATTTGCTTCTTTTAATGCCATTACTTTTGTCCAACATGTTAAGTAATATGTATCAGTGAGAATTCATTTATAACCTAAACTTAAAGGAGGATTTATTAGACCAATAAAGTCTAATCCCCATTAGATAAAGGGCTGATCCAGTATAATTGGTTAAAGAGGTAAGGCTACAAGTTTCACTTTCCCTACAAACATAACACAATATTTGCACTGTCTAACCCATGCATGGTAATCACCAAATATACTAAGCCAATAGTACCCATATTTCATGATCTTAAGGGTTGTAGTTATTGCAAAAAAATGTCCTCCACCATTTCCATCATGTTATTATTCATGCAATATCTGAGTTTGACTTGGTTGTATACATCTTAGCAACATGCCATTGATATTTTCTTGAATAAAATATCATTAACAAGCAAAAATGGAATTGATTGTGATCTGAAATATCTTATTTTTGAAACACTGAGATGAGAGGGATAAATAAAATCTTGGAGATAACTTACCAAATCATGAAACTAGCTAAAAGGTGAGGTATGACCAACTGCAACCTCTTCATCATTTGACACCAAAACAAGCTCATTAGCCTCCTACAAGCCTTGTGCTAGATGCTCACAAATTCCTTTACCCCTAATAAATTTTTTGACCTTAATTTCCATATCATACTCCATTACCTTAGTTATCCAACCAGCTCTTTTCTCATTTATATCTTTGTTCAAAATGAACTCCTTAATGCTCAGATCGGCAACCATTAGGTGTATCTTATTATTAGACAACAAGTGTCTAAACTTCTTAAAAGATATTATAGTATTGACTAAAGAAGGCTATTGGCTGCTTCAAAGCCTCATGATTCTTCTATATAAGAATGATATTGGCTACTTCAAAGACTCATGATTCTACTATATAAGAATGCCTAAAATGGTGTCCATGTTAGCATAAGTGTACAAAATGAAATCTTTCATGAAATTTGGATTTATAAGTGTAGGAGCACTAGATCTGGCCTTCTTAATATCCTTAAACCTTTTTATTCCTTCTTTAAACTAGCTAAAGTTCTGATTTTTGTTTAGCATGACTGTAAGTGGCTTAGCTAAAATGGCAAAATCTAAAATATATCTTCTTATGAAATTGATTTTCCCAAAGAAACTTTGCAAAGACTTTTTGTGCTTAAGAAAAGAAAGTACTAGAATGGATTGAATCCTTTCATCATTTATGTTTAAACCATGATTTGAAATAATATGCCCAAGAATATTACCTTTATGAACTGAAAAAACACAATTTTTGGGATTTACATATACCCCGAATTGCCTACACCTTTTGAACACTTGCTCAAGATGAATCATGTGATCTTTTGAAATCTTTGAAAATACTGTTACGTCATCCAAATAAACAAGTAAAAACCTTTTAAGAAAGCCTTGGAATGCCATATCCATGGCTCTCTAAAAGGTTTCTCCAGCATTAGATAAAATGAATGGCATCTTTCTATATGCAAACTTCCACCACTTGGTTGTGAAGGTTGTATTGAATTGGTCTTCTTCTTTGACCAAAATCTAATTGTAGCCACTATATCCATCCAATAAAGAAAACCTCTCTGAACCAACATCAACCTATAAAATTTGTTCCATTGATGAAAATGGATAGTGATCTTTAAGTAAAGACCTATTCAAATCACAGAAGTCAACACACAAACAAAGATTTGCCACCCAAGTTAAGTATTTGATTGGAAATATAATAGCTAATTCTATGAGATTATGAAGCTCAGCTCTCATCAAAGGTTCAATCTTTGGATTGATGGGCCTTTGTCTTTGTCTCAATAGTTTAGTTTTCTCTTTTAACTCAATGGCGTGTTGACCTAAAATTGGATCAAATCCCTTGAGATCACTATACTTCCATGTAAATATATCAGCAAAACTTGTGCATAACTTAATGAAATCTTTCTTTTGTGAAGGAGTTCATACCTTACCCAAATTTAAAATCTTATCAGCTATAATCTCTACATTGGCATAGTGCTCTTCTTTTATTGACAAGGATGACTTATCTTTCCTTAGCTCATCATCACCACTAAAAATATTCTCAAGTGTGAACAATCCCTTGGGAAACTTATTCATTTTTAGTTGCACAATTTTAACACCATATTGTTGCAACTACTTTGATTGGTTTTTTGAATAAAACTTAGCATCTTCTTGTAAGAATATCATAATTTGATTGTCATATTCAAACACCTGACAATTATCATTATTATATAGAACATAAGGCCTTAAAACCACCTTTATATGTGACTAAATTTTTTCATTTTTTACATCAGCTGGGAGACTAAATTATGCCCCAACAACAACCAACCTATCAGTATGTTTATTCTTCTCTCTTGGTATTTCCTGAATGTTAAAATCCTAAAAATATTCATGTAAATCCCATAGTCTTTGCTTGTAAGATTTAAGAAACAAATTTTTGCATATATTCAAATTTATTACTTAGTGGACCATAACATTGCTATATCCAAACACTTGCAAAGAATTGACTTTCATCTTCCTAGCCCATTACAAACTATGAACTAGTGCTTCAAACTCAACAACATTATTTGAATAACCAAACTAAAATTTAGTAGAAGAAAAACACCTTTATTTTTTTGGATAAACCAACATCATTCTAGATCTAGTTCCATGCTTATTTATTGATCCATCAAAGTACAATTACCATAAATCTTCATTAGACTCATCTTCTTTAACCATGGCTGGAATTGGTGCATCATTATCATGAAGGCAATACACACCAAGTCCTTATTCTTAAATCAAATTTTAGGGATCATTCTCATGAAATTTAGAATCCCACTCATCAAGGAAAAAATCTATAACTCCTTCCAAAGGTGATTCACTTTCTACTTCACTAGCTTCTAGTAGTTCATCCGAGATGATATAGTTAGTATTCACAACACTTAGCATATATGGCTCCATATAAAAATGTGCAATAGGTTCATAATGAATTATTACCTTGGTACCATACCTAGTTATAAACATCAAATAAGTCCAATTAGATGATAAATATCCTCCAATATTTGAGGTAAAGTCTCTTGAAAGGCACATAACAAAGTAAGGAGGCAAGTCTACCACAACAACATCCTACTGAATAGTAACATTAGAACAAGCATGTAATGTAAATTTTATATCCTTGATGATTCCTACCATCTTATTTGGTGACCCATCCAATTGCAATACTCCTTTAGTGTTTGGTTAATAAACAAGTTTAAGCTTGTCTGTAATTTGTTTAGGCATGACTGTACTAATAGCTCCACTATCCACCATATAATTATGAACCAAAGTATCACCTAATATAAAAGAAAGGTAAAAATTAGGAGTTTTCTTTGATTATACCTCAATTTTTTTCACCTTTTCCATCTTATTTAATTTTTATACCTCTTACTTTGCTGGCTGACTTGAATTACTTAAGACAACACCTTTCTCAACCAGTTTTGGAGATATTTGAGAGCTAAAAGATCTTGGATGAGCATATATTTTTTTCCTCGAATGGAAAGAGAATCCCACATGTTAATGTTGATTTTAGACTTATTCATATGGTCTATTATACTGAAATGAGATCCACTAGTCTTTGGCTATACCTTCTAAAGTACTGGTTGTTCTTGAAATAGAGGTAGTTGATGAACCTTACCAACCTATATATTGTAATTTTAATGATTTGTATGGATAACAAGTTCATATTTTTTACTCTTAAAAACAACCCTAGGAGTACTTTAAGGATTTGTCATCTCTTGAACCTCTTCAATGTCTCTTCCTTTAGCTCTAGTTCTATCTACAACTTGACCACTTGAATTGTTAGTTTCAATACCCCGAGTAAAAGCAACATGATCATCCACTTGAAAATTTATATTAATGGTGTCAAGCTACCCTTTAACTTGTTGAGTCTCTCCTTATGATGCCAAAACTATATCTTGGTATTGACCTCCTTAAAAAGAAAACTCCTCTTGTGTATTTGTGGCATGGTGATGTTCTATGATACCAGGGCTTGGTTTTGAGCATCATTGATATTTGAGGGCTGCCAACTTGAATCCTACATCATGTTATTTTGAGGTGGGGTGGAAAAAATGGCCTCTGAAGTGGAAAGAGCATTAATATTAAGGGTATCATATGGATTAGTTGGAGTTATGGCTCCTTATGCTTGATAAGGTGGTCTATTTTCTCTAAAACCCTAATAAGGAGGCCTTTGATCTCTGAAGGGCTAATAGGAATTTTGATTTTTCTATTGATATGGCCTATTTGAATAAAATTATTACTTTTTGACCTGTACTATTTCATTCTCAAAGTATTGTAGAAAGTTTTTCAACTTTCTTATCTCACTAGTTTGACTAGTAGGGGTTGAAATTTGAGCTTGAGGTGATGGAATAAAAGTTAAAGATGGAATTTAAAGAATTTGAGGGGCTAGTACGTTATTCAATTTTGGGAATATAGGTATTAGAGGCCTTAGGGAAAGCTTACTAGCTTGTATCAAACTATTTTCTACCCTTATTACAACCTCATAAGCATCTAGAAAGGTATTACCACCCATTGACTATATCATCACACTAATGTCAGAATTAAGGGCTTTCAAATAGTAAAAAAATGCATATTCAAGGGATGGCCTTATCAATGTAGGTATTTTGGTCCATGCCTTTTGGAATCTAAAGTTAAAATTATATATGAACTCATGAGGATCCCTTGTTATGGTGGTCAATTACTCAACTAAAGATAGGTGATCAGATATATCCTCAAATTGCTTGACTAAGACTATACATAATTCATCCCAAGTGGAAATGGAATTTAGCGAAAGGTTTCTATACCATTACAATACTTTTCCTTTGAAGGAGGCAACAAGTAATCTAATAACAAAATTATCCTCAACAACATTATGGATTGAACAATGATTAACCACATCTTGGATATGCTCAATAAGGTTTATTTGATTTTCTCCTATGAAGAATGGAATTCTCTTGAGGGCAGACACTAAAATTTCATAAAATTGGGCTAAATTTAGTGGGTTACTTCTATTGAATGGAGCAAACCCCTGATTTTTGATGGCCATATATGTAGTGGAGATTGTAGTGCTTATAACTATAGGATGACCAAGAGGAAAATAATGTTTTTGAGGAAATGGTTTTGCCCTCCTAAATCTTGATTTCTTATAAGATATAAATTCAAAAGGAATACCTTTTCTTGCTGAGCTTATGGTAACCTTTGGCATGAAATAGCTACCTAAATGATACTATAAACTCTACAACTTGAAAAATATTTAGCTTATGATGAAGATAAATATTATCTTCTACTTTAAATACTTATCTTCAGCTCCAAACATCCTCAGATCTACAAAAGATTTCTTTTCTAGTCTCACTAGGTGTGCCAAAAATTATTGTCAATCAAACTTGCACTCCTGTTAAGGTAGTTTTAGGCCTTCATAGTCTTTTGAAATATGGAAATAGTCCTAGACTATGGGTGAGCTAATCAATGGATTGAATCTCTAGATTCTAAAGGCTAACTCCCTTTGGTGTATCAATTAGGATATTTTATCTACACTATAAACTATCAAGAAAAGAGAGATAAAATTGAATGGAAATCCTATTTAATGATGGTGATACACCTATATTTTTGATTGATCCACTTAATTTGAGATCTTAAGAACACTAATTTAGACAAAAAAAAGTGCTAAACTTTCAACTCCAATTGACCAATATGCATAAGTATTTCATGAAAATGTTTAATTTGGTTATTACATCCTAAGAGAAATGATGGGATAGGTCTGATTCAAGACACTAACCAGCCACTAGCATCCACTAAAACTTCAACCAAAAGATGCTAGACACAGAACATGACCTACATAAACTAATCAACTAGTAACTAGGTAAGAATCAAGACTTGTCAAGGAATAAAAATATATACATTAAGTAAATCACTAATAAAAATACACTATACCAGTAGTTGGAAATTGAAAACTATCCATCTATTAATTTGAAAAAAGGTTACAAATCAGTCTTTGACAAAATTTGATCTTGCTAAAAGAGGGATGAAATTCAAGGATAAAAAGCCAAATTATAAAAAAAATATAACAAGCCAAAAGAGTAGCACTAAAAATAGAAGAGAAGTCAACTCCAATTCAACTTGTGCTATCCAAAGATTTAAAAATAAATCCCTTTATCTTATGTATGCATGAAAACTCTTTTTGACAATGAAATATGGATGGTGAGCTAATCTCCTTCATGCATGAATAACATGTTAAGTTAGATGTCTAAAATCAAGCTTGAACAGACTTGAATCTGAAATGGAACATGAGAAATATCTTTTATTACATGGAGAGAATGAGTGGATGTGACACTTGTCAATTAGTCAACTAGAGCTCAAGACTAGTCAACCTTTAATGGTCTTCACTTGAACTGCTAGACCATTTGAAATGCTTAGAATAAAAAATAATACATTCTTAAAATCACTTGTTAATCTCTCTAATGTTAAACTCCTTGAGTTATTCTTACAAATGAGACTCTATTTTAGAACTTAAGGTGTCGTGTTTGAAATGGCTGCATGTCTTGGATGTGTCTAACCTTGTTCATGGCTATTGAAATATCTTGCATTTTTTGGTTCTTTATCTCTGTGTATTATATTCCTTTATTTTTCTATGTCTTTTCCATGGAATTTCCTTCTGCATATATTTTGTCTTCTCCCTTTGGATTAATCATCCATGGCTTTTATTTTCCTTCAAAAATCCTTCCTCGAGCATTCATTTTTTGTCACTTTTCCACAGACAAATTGTTCATGGGAATTGTCTCTATTCTTTTCCTTTTGAGCTTCCCAGATTACCCTTCGGACCTTCTCTTCCTTTTCCAAAGGAATTCCTTCAAACAATTTGTCTGTAACTCTCCTCTTGTTCATTTCCTTTTTTGGCCTTTTTTCCACTTTCTCATGGACAAATTATCTATAAAAATTCAAGTCCTTGGACCTTTGAAACCGAACCCTCTAAGGATTTTTGTGAGGAACCTTCCCAAAGGGAAAGAACCCTTCAAGAAACTTGTAAATGACCCTTTAGAATTAATGAAATGACCCTTGCCTTTTAAAATTCATGAAGTGAACCTTCTCAAAGGGCACATACCCTTTGAGATTCTTGCTAATGTCCCTCGACATCTTTTCAAATTATTTTTTAAAGGGATAATAACCCTTCAGATTTCTCATTTTGAACTTTCTCAAAGGGTAAATACCCTTCAAGATTTATGTAATGTCCTTTTAGAATCATGATGTGGACTTTCCTAAAGTGTCGATACCCTTCAGGATTCTTGACTTGGGTCCTTCGAATAAAATTTCAAAGGAATCGTTTCCTTCAATATTTTTGTTAAATACTTTCCTAAAAGGATGATCCCTTCAGAAGAATGAAATAGACCCTTCACCGAGTACCCTTTGGAAAAATGTTAAAGTCCTTTGGCAAAATGGTCCTTCTGACTGGTAAAGTGCCCTTCAAAAAATCATAAATGGTCCTCTTCCCATTTTAAATGGTCTTTCAATTTTTTTATAATGGACAATTCCTTTGGAAAAATTGTTTGAAGGAAATTGCCATTTGTTTAGTTCCTTCAAACAAAAATTTCAAAGGAATTCATTCCTTTTTACCCTTTGGATTTTTCTCTCAGACATTGAAAACTAACCTTTAGTTTTTAGACAAGTACCTCTACCTCTTTGAGAAATGCCTTCTTCTGAAGGCCATATACCCTTTGGGTTATTTCAAGTGTCCCTCAATGATTTTGAAATGGTCCTCTTGTGGAAAGAAAGAACCTTCTAGTGCTTCAGACTTATTGGAAATGTCCCTTAGAAACTTGAAATGGTCCTATATCTTAGTGACCCTTTAGACAAAAATTTCAAAGGATTTGAACCTTTGGAACTTTGAAATGATTTTTACACCTTTTAAACTGCTTGAATCAACATTTGTTCTTTCCTATGGGGCAAAATTTTCAACAATAACATTGCAATTATATTTAATAATCTATGTAATAGGCAAAGATCATAGAAGGAAAAACATAATATTAATGGTTATAAATCACATATTACTCCTTAAACCATTAACATGATGACATGAATAGTGATTATGATGTATAGTATAAAAAAGGTGAAGTCTATAGGAATGTTTATGTAGAAATAGCTAAACATACACTCTAGTTTATAATTTAGTGTAATCCTTTATTGCATGAAAGGAATATTTAATGAATAGTTCATATGTTATATGATTTAGGTATACATTTTGATCGTTAGTATCTCTTAATTTGTGTCAGACAAATTGATGAGTTATGAATATAATCAATTAGTGGATTGAGATGTAATTATTATTTTTATGAACATTAGTCATACGATGACCATGCTCTAGAGTTGATGTACATATATATGGATGTAATAGAAATGAATGCACATGGATATAATGAGATGAATAGTATTATATAGCTTACTAATAGGTATATTTCTATTATTTGTATAAACAATAGTGATATATAGTGAACTAATATAAAAATCTTGTTTACTACCAATATAAACTCATACTAGTACATGTTATATAATGAAATTGTAATGTTACATTGCCACTAAAATTTTGATTGAATAATGATATATATATATATATATATATATATATATATATATATATATATATTATCATTCAAAACTATGAAGAAACACATATATGTAAGCTATGTGGAGGCTAAGTCTATGTTTTGGTTATGTTTTAAAATCTATGTAGAGATTAAGTAATGTATCTGAAGCACAGTAGTTCTAAATAAAATGAGTTGATGGATTTTAACTTGTAGCAACATATATAAAATATATATATATTGTTTTAGATCACAAACACATAAAGGAACTCTACGAATGCCTTATATGGTGGATTTAAATTAGAAGTTATTTATTTTATTTTGAGTAGAATATTGATATAAAAAGGTCTTTTGACTATAATACTTAGTTTATAGCTTGATGATTTATGGATGTAATAATTGTGAAAATATTATAAAGACATTGATTAGAGTTATAAATTATTGTTAGTATATATACATACAATATTGAAAACTTATGTGCGGTACATATTAAGATTATATTAATAGGTACAACTGTTTAGATATATATAACATATATTAGTGCATCATGATGTCTACTTATAAATTATAGTTTTGTGTAGTTTAAATATAAGATATACTTAATATGTATAAACTATATTTGCTTGCTTATTATTTAGGATTATGAGACATTTAATTATTTAATTTATAATATTAGCTGTTTGTAATTGAGTAGTTGTGCTCATTAACAATGAACTATGATATTATGGGATGTCATAGAGTGTATTATATTTGAAAACTAGTTATAAGAATTATAAAATTATAGTCTAAATATATGTTATACCTAGGTGAAACAAAATATAATTTTTATGTCTATTATAAATGATATTGTGGAGATTTATTCATACATTTGACATAATAAATGTATGTGTTTTGGTTATTTCTATGTTTGGCATGTTTTGATGCTTATTATTAGGAAGTAATCTATATGAATATGTTGGTTATATATATGTTAACCAAATCTTGCATTGTTGATATTGAGTAAGTGTTGAGATGGACTTCACTAGTTTATTAGCATCTTTATGCTAAATGAAGGCAATCCGATCAAGTGGTGTGTATGAAATTAACTGATCCTAGAGATTAATAACTATTGAAAACTTTGGTTAAAGTAATATTAGTTAGACATTATCATTTCATGTATATGATTTACATGTTTTCGAAATATCATGTTAAAATGGATTTATTTATGGTACTCTGCATGTTATTAGTAGTCATACAATACACAGATAATAGCTTATCTCTCTGGATTATTACACCATCACTATCTACTCATCCATGAGTAGAGGACCATTAATTGATGGGGGATCATGTAGGTTATCAATGGTCTATGGTTGGTATGGAAAAGAACTCAAATGATGCTCTCCCTCCTCATAACATTACTTCTTTGGAGATGACACTTGTGATTACCATAGATACTAGAGCTTGGGGAACTCATGCTCTGTAGAGCTTTGTATCTTATACTTATATATTTTATATTATATTATAATTATTATTATTGAGACATTATTATGATGAGATATAGTTACTACTTATTATATTATGATAGTAGTGGATGCATGTTTGTACCAACTATGGCTAGACATTTATAATTAATTTCCATATTTGGTTATGATATGTTTCATATGTTGTTAGTGATCAGTGACTATTAGATATCACATGATTATATTATAACAATAAGTCTTAGATTATTTTTATCTATATCAATAATTATATTATCATGGTTTAATATAATTAAATAATATGTTGATTAATTTTTTTGAAAAAAATACATTTTTCTATTTCAAATCCAATGAGGTTATTACATGTGGTATCAGAATTGTGGTTCAAACTCTAGGACCTAATGAGTCTATTAGAAAATTTGTATACTTATGTCTACCAAAAAGGAGAATGGTGAAAACTAGAGTATCTAGTGAGGGTTCTTTAAATGTCAATTTCAATAACCCTCCATTTGGTCCCAACCAATTTATCATTGAGCAAGCAACAAAGTTGGATCAGATTCTCTCAAACATGAATGAAACCAAGAATCAAAATTCTACCATGGAATAGGAGGTTCATAGATATAAGAGAAAAAATACCAAGATGAATCTAAAAAGCATCCTACTGAGTTGGAAAACCCTCAAGATATGAGAACACATGTAGAATTATACTTTTTTAGTGAAGTTTATTTTGGATTTGTAGTGTCTCAGTGTATAATCATGCTACACCATGATTGGAGTTGTGATACTTAGTAGATCCTCATGTATCATTTGATGACTATTGTAGGTAATAGTTGATTTCATGAAATATTGTGTGTTACATTAAGTGTGTATCCTTAGGATCACTTGTACCATCTTAGAGTTGTTAAAGGGTTGGCTCATCAAGTGTCTTAAAGGTGATGGTTGTATACAAGGTTTGTGTAGGTGAGTGAATAGTCTAGTTCATGAGTCATGAATAAGAGATTCTTACAATATTTTTGATCCCTTAAATCGAACACCGTGAAAATTATTACAGCCTTAGTTGGTAATCAAATCACCTTTGCCACTTGTGTTTTGTTTTATGTGTTCAAAAAGCATGAGATGTTTCTCACTTAAGAATATGCACAATTTAGATTGAGTTTTGTGTCTTATGTGGTAGAGGGAATCCTAAAAGGCCGTTTATGGATTTGCACCCCATATGTTTTTGTGAATTGGGAAAATGTTTCATCTCACATAGCTAGCATATAGGAAGGAAAAAAAGGAGCACAAATAGAAATAAGGAAAGGTGCAGAGAATGGATTACAGAAGAAATAAAACTAGAGTGGCGATGAATGAGAAGAGGATAATATCAGGAGTGAGTCAGATGGTTTTGACCAGGTAAGTGAAGTTAAATTTTGTTTGAGATTACCAAAATTATGTTTGAATATACCACATCCCACATATATTAAATTCCATTATAATTAGAAAACCTTGGATTGTTGTTAATCTACAAGTTTTCAACAATAGTAATGATATATAGTTGGTTATATATATACATATACATATATATATATATATATATATATATATATATATATATATATATATATATATATATATATATATATAGTTATAGTTATCCAAAATCTAGGATAATAACATCAATCTTGTAGAAGTATACAGATAGGGAATATGATTCTAGGTCTAACATTTATTTATAAACTTGAAACAAGAATGAGAACAAAATCTATATTCTTTATTTGTAACGTAAAATAGTAGTATATATACATGGTATATTAATCAGTATTTTTATTCTAATCAGAGCTAAAAATAGTAAAGATATATAAGATATTTAATATTAAGCATGTAGCAAAGCTATCATTTATTTATTATTAATGACTTAATATAGTGATCCATATAAGTATAATGGTCTTGATTTAATATGTAGTGATTTAACATACTAATCTGTCTTAGCATATAAAATATATGAAAATACCACTTATGTTTATTAAAAACAACAATTAAATTATGCATAGTGGTATATATGTAAATATTTAAGGGTAGTGACTTGGGTAAAATAAGGAACCTATATAACATTTGGTGATTTATATTAAATCTGGAAAAAAAATAGTTGGTTGTGTTTTTAATATATAGAAATCTATAGAGATACAATAGTGATTTAATTAATTACAATGATTTATACCATTATAGACAATGATATTCTTACATATATTTTTATATGAATTAATTACAAGAAGACAATACACTAAGTGAAGCACCTATATACAATTGTTCTACTAATTAATCTTTTACTGGTGAGGATATTTACTATATTAGAAGCCATAATGTTAGGCTCTGATCTAAGTACCATAATGATTGAATATATACATTTTTGTTTTACTATGGTAATTATGAAAAGCATTAGGTAATGTATAATATGAATACACTTCATTATTTTTCAATATGCTTACGCAAATATCCCTTGAATGGTTAATATTATGTTTATGTTTAATATAACATTGAGATTATGTTTAATAATCTATGTAATAAGTAAAGATAATATAAGGAAAGACATAATATGAATGTTTATAAACCATGTATTAATCCCTAGCCATCATCAAGATGAAATGAATATAAATTATGATGTATGGTACATAAGTTGGTGAAATCTATAGGAATGTACATTGAGATGTGATTATTTATCTTTATGAACCTTAGTCATATGATAACCATTTCTGGGAGTGGATGTACATAGATATGTATGTACACAGATATGGATGTACATGGATATAGTGAGATGAATAGTATTATATAGATTATTAATAAATATATCACTATTATTTATATAAACAATTGGGACATATAGTGAACTAAATTAACATCTCATTTGATACCAACATAAGCTCATACTAGTACATGTTATATAGTGAAATTATAATGTTAAATTGTCACTAAAATTCTAATTGACTAATGTTATATCCATTATTGATACACACAAACACATATGAAAGAAACATATATATTGTTATTTAAAACTAAAAAGAAACATATATGTGTAAGCTTTGTGGAGGCTAAGGCTATGTTTTGAACTCTATGTAGAGATTAAGTAATGTATCTAAAGCATAGTGGTTTTAGAAAAAATGAGTTGATAAAGTCAAACCTGTAGTAACATATATAAAATACATAGACTGTTGTAGAGTATAAACACATAAAGGAAATTTTCAAATGCCTTATATGGTGGATTTGAATTAGAGGTTGTTTGTTCTATTTTAAGAACTAACAATAAATAATGAGAGTTAAATATTGATATAAAAAGGTATTTTGATTGTAGTACCTAGTTTATATCTTGATGATTCATGGATGTAATGATTATGGAAATATTTTAAAGTCCTTGATTAGATTTATAAATGACTATTAGTATATATACATATAATATTAAAAAACTTGTTTGCAGTACATATTAAGAGTATATTAATATGTACAAGTGTTTAAACATATATAAAATATATTAGTGCATCGTGATCTATGCTTATAAGTTATAGTATTATGTGGTTTAAACATAGGATATACATGGTTAGTACAAACTATACTTGCTTATTATTTAGGATTATGGGACATTTTATTCTTGAATTTGTAAGACTGGTTGTTCATAATTGAGTAGTTGTGCTTATGAGTAATGAACTATGATATTATAGGATGTCATAGAGTGTATTATATTTATAAACTACTTATAAAATTAAAAAATTGTAGTCTAAATGTGTGTTATACCTGGATGATACAAACTATAATTTTTATATCTATTATATATGATATTATGAAGATTCATTCATACATTTGATGGAATAAATGTATACATTTTGGTTATTTCTATGTCTAGCATGAATTATACTTATTATTAATAAGTAAATTGTATAATTTTTTTGGTTATTTATATGTTAATCAAATCTCACATTGTTGGTACTGAGTAAGTAGTGAGACAAACTTCACTAGCTTACTAACAACATAATGCCAGATGAAGGTAATCTGATCAAGTGGTGTGTATGAAATTGACTGATCCTAGAGATCAATAACTATAAAAACTTTGGTCAAAGTAATGCTAGTTATAAATTGTCATTTTATATGTATAATTTACATGTTTGTGTGATATCATGTTATAACATATTTTTTTATGGTACACTGCATGTTATTAGAAGTCATAAAGCACACGGGTATTAGCTTATCTCTTTAAATTCTTACACTGTCGCTATCTAATCTTCCATGAAGGGAGGGAAATTACATAATGGGGGATTTTGTAGGGGATAAATGGTCCGTGATTGTTGTGTAAAAGTGCTTGGATGATTCTCTCCCTCCCTAGAATAGTACTTATTTGGAGATGACACTTGTGATGGGCACATTTATTAGAGTTCAAGGAACTCATGCTCCTTGAAGCTTTGTATCTTGTATCTTATATATTATACTATAATTATTATTATTGATACATTATTATTATATGTAATTACTACTTATTATACCATGACATTAGTGGATGCATGCTTATGCCAACCATGGTTGGACATTTGTAATTACTTTTCATATTTGGTTATAATGTGTTTCATATGTTGTCACTGATAAATGGCTATTAGATGTAACATTCTTATGTTATAGTAATCATTATTAGGGTATTTTATCTAGATCACTAATTATATTCTCATGGTGTAATATAATAAAAGAATATGTTGATTAAATTTAAAAAATTATCATGTTTTTGAAGTCAAACTTATTGGGGTTGTTATAAAAATATTGGGGGCTTTTATTCAATCTTCTAGACCTTGAAATAAACCTTAATATGACCAAGAACTGGAATATTCACCTTCCTATAATAAGGGATGACAAAGTATGATCAAAGTACCAAGACCAAAACTCTCAAAAGGATACCAACAAGGTTAGGCATGTTTAGAAACAAAATTTTGAATTGTCCCCACTCATGGTGGCCAATTTTGGCTAACATGTATATGAAGTAAAATATGAATTATGGCCATGAATTTGTGGAGATAATTAAATTAGCCCATGATTTTTTTGGTTGTTGGGGACCCATATGGTGAAATAAGCTATAATTGGCATGGATTATCTATGTGGAGTGTTGTTGGAACACAATAACATTGATCTGAGTGTGAATGGGGTAGAGAGAGGCTATTTAGAATCCATAACATGTATATGATGTAGGTTTATATCTAATAAAGGTCTTTGTGTGAGAGTATGTATAGGTGGTAATGTTTTAGAAATAAACCTCACCTACACTAGTGGCTCAACTAATATATGAGATGTGGTAATGGATGGAAATATTACTGGTGACTATTGTGTAGTTGGTTGTGGAGTAGGTAAAAGAAAATCATATTGAAGACCCCCAACTATAACAACTTGATTATCATGTATATACTTAAGACATAAATATGATGGAGGGGATGGTTTAGAGTTGATATATTCAAGGCCTACCCAATAACATGTCAAATGTGTTGGCACTAGGTACCACTATGAATCTAGTGGCTACATGTGTAGGACCAACCTATAATGGAAGTATTATCTCCCTGATGGAGCTATCAACATAGCCACTGAAGCTATGAATAAATGTGTCTATTAAAGAAATAACCTGATCTAAATAGCCCAAGTGATGTAGAAGTGTAATAATACACATATTAATACTCAACCCATTGTCAACCATGACACTCTGAATAGGATGATGATCAATGTAATCTCATACAAAAAGTGCATAGAAATCTGAGGCATCATGAATAATATCCTATTATAATAATGTGAAAAGAGGCCTAACTAACATTTTAGTATGATACACACTAATGATATTATGTATAAGGTGTGTATCCATTATGGGTATATAATATGTTGGTGATGGGTGCATTTGATAAGTATAATGAACACCTAAAGTGTATACTATCTCATTAGCCATATGTTTTAGAAATGGATCAACAAATATTTTAATTAATTTTGATTTATTTGGATGTTTTTTAGGTTTTTTTTTTGGAGTGCTCACATTAATGATATTAACCTCTATCAAGTCTTAGATCTTATGTCATAATTTGATGCATCTATTTGTAATATGGGTAGGGAACCTATGATAATGATAAAATGCATTGGAATCATATTTATTTAAAAGAGGCCTAGTCATATCAAACTCTTTGATGGGAGGGAGAGATATGATTACATTCTAAAATTTGTTGGAGTATGCAGGCTAGTAGTTCATGAAGATTTGTAAAAGGTTTCCTTGGAGGAGCTAATAAAACTAGATGAGAAGATGGCTTTGATGTTACGTTAATTGTCATATTTTGCTCCTTATTATTTTCATTGGGCCTCACCTTATATAGGTGGTTATTTGAAATCTTATTAGTGATATCCTACCTAGTTGTGTACTTTAACTTGCCTATAGAGAGAAGTTTGCCTTCCCATTCCTTCATTGTATAACATAAATAAGTAAATGATAGAAACCTTTTGAATAATATAAATTCATGTAATGATGGTAATAATATTTGGTTTAATATGTCATGGATTTATCTATATACCATGGGGATAGTCATCTTTGTTAATATCATTTTATATCACAAGACATATTCAATTATTGGCTCATTATATTTTTGATTTAGTTGAGCAACTTGAGCATAGGAAAATTTATCACTGATGTTGATCAATAAGTGTGACATATATATATATATATATATATATATATATATATGTTATAATATATTTATTAGTGAAATCATAGAACCATTATAATTCATAATCCTTTAAACTATGAGGGAACAACTTGGTCATGAGCCAATCATTGGACACGTATTCTAAACATGTTTTATGAAAAATCTATAGAGAATGCTTTGGGTCAACATTACCATAATATATACTAAGTTTGGTTTCCACAAATTTGGATGAAAAAGGAGTTTCCACTATATCATGTGCCAAAGGCATATGTAGGAGCACATGAGAGTCCAAGGTATGAGATGGTCTAGTAGCACCCTATTGAATATATAACGCCTTAGACTACAAAGAATGTATCTCTTGCCTAAGGGATTGTACATCTAAAGAGGAAGGATGTGTAGAATCCATAGGAGGTGTTTCCACTGATGAGAATTGGCTAGTTGTAGTAGGTTTTTTCAAAGTTTGAGTTATCTCAATAGTAGGTGTAACAATATTAGCATCTATGGCCTTGAAGGATTGACCTATAATGGATTTCAAGAGATTTTATTAAGCAATATGGTTAAGCTTATATTATTTATCTAAATGTTTATAAATGAAATATTTCAATTAGTTCTTATCGGTCTAATTAAATCAGTTATTGTATTCTTCCATTGTAGGTTGGGAAGTAGGAAAATAAAAAGTTGTATATTTTGAACCTTTTAATAAATTAAATCTATGAAATATTATTTAAATAAAATAATGAAATAAATTTGAAACTAATAATTGATCATATAAAATAAAAGGATACAAACCATAAGAAAATATAAGGATAGGGTTTGGATCTTATTCTAAGTAAGTTGGGTTCACTAGATGATTTAATTATTTTAAGAATTATGGAATGTAAAACCCTAAGTAGATAAATAGCTAAGTATATAATTTAGGGAATAAATATACAAATATCAAAATCCAATTATTTGTATAATAATTGATTTGTTTTCTTAGCCTATAAATAGTAATGAATTATAAGAGATGTACATATCTAAAAAATGACCAAGATAGACAAGTGGTAGGCTAAAAATTAGTACAAAAATAGTGTAGGGTGTCATCAATAAGAAATAATGATCAAAGTACACTTCAAATAGTAGTGTCATCTCTTTGCCAATAGTGCACTACACTAGTGTCCTCTTGTGCCATGTTAATGACCTTGAGTATATAAAAGAATGAATTTCTAGGAGGATGTTTGCCTTATTCTAAGAATCCTATGTCTGTATGACTGAGTCCTAAATCACTGTTTGTTTTACATTTTAACTAATCTTTATATGAAACCATAAACATCCATGCTTATTAGGGTTTTGAGGAACACAAGTAAAATTAGAGTGGAATTTTTAGTGTAGGTTGGATGTGAACTCAACACCCCATATGCTAATCATTTCCTACATACTACTACCTTGAAAGTGGATCAAACCTGGTGTAATTCTCATAGTCTATATGTTGGTGAAAGTGCAAGTGCATGCTAGTATGAATTATTCAAGTGTGTATTAAGATTGTAAACTTGAGTAATCTAATATATGGGCTACTATATATGTGTGTATGCAAAATTAGGGTAGAATAGGGATCGATGACCTTGATTTTCACAATTGTTTCTGAGTTTGTTTATGAGAATTGCATTTATTTTCCCTCTAGTGGATAAATGAATGAAAGTGGTATTTATATAATGTTATTGTGCTTATCAAGACATGAAATGAGTTTATTATAAACTTAGAATGATTTGGAAATAAAAAATATATTCGTTAGGGGTAAATAAGGCTGAGGGTCAATAGTGTTTCCCCTTTGCCAATAACACAATGTGTTATAGACCAAAAACCTATATTAATGTCCAGGTGGCTAGAATGGATGAAAATGGGTCTTATATGCCTATAATATGTCCTAATATGCCTTTTGGTATATCTGGGCATGGCCTAAATACACATATAATCTATAAAAGGATCAAAAGAGGCCCTATGATAAGTCTATGGATAAGTTAAGGATATGGTGGTATCAAATGACACTCATTGCATTAAAATGATAATTTAGATGACTAAACATGAAATTAAAAAATTATTAAAATCATGATGTAAAATTTGTTCCTTATCATGGAATACAAAACCTCTCTAAATAGTTTAGGTCCATGCACACCCCTCTACTCTCAATTCATATTATTTCAAGGATAGATGCACTTTTATCAATGGGTGTGCATATGGATTCAATATGTTACATAAACTATTTAAGAAAAAAATTTGGTCACTTTCCAAGTGATATAGATAATATGCCGATGACAAAATATGTTGAACAAAATGTATTAAAATAAAGATGAAAGTCTAACAACATGATAATGATTCTACTGCCATTAATATGTGGTATGAAAAGGAGAAGTTCAATTGTTTTTGTTACACCATATTTGGAAATAATTCTAACACCATTCATAATGGGTATTTAGATTTGATGTATGTTATAAATGGTGGTGAAACATTCATATAATAATTTTATCTATATAGATTTAACTTTGAACACCAATTATAGGGCATGTTCAAGTTCAATTCAAAATTTGATCATGTATTTATAATGTAGTTGCATATGTTTTATATAAATTAATAAGGAAAAAAAATTATATTTAACAATTTAGCTAAATATTTTCATTAATCATATGAATTTGAAGACTATAAATTGTTATATTTTCTTAATTATTATCTTGTAACAATATGGTATCTCTATATTAGCTATATTTTGTTATTTCCATTATATATTTTTGTTAGGAGTGTGGTAGTTTAGAATTTAGTGAGAAAATGTAATTCCATTATTTTTTCAAAATGTGGAAGAAAATAAGGGTATTTTTTCCATAACCATGGTTATTAAATACAAATCTAGGAAGAAAACAGCCTTGTCTTTTCCCCCCAAAATTTAGTTTTCTTTTAACACTTAAATATTGGCTTGCCTCAAGTTAAATTTTATGTTTAGCTCTATCCATGTTTACAATATACTCTTGTATTTATAGTTTATATTTTAACATCTCTTTTACTTTCCTAAAATGATGGAATAAGTTTAGCTTACAATTTTAGTTTGTATTTATGGTTTAGTTTCATATTTCCTCTTGTTTTGAATACATAATTTCATTTATATTTCATATTAACAATATCTCAATTTTATTTTCATGAGATGTAGTATCAACTCTATACACTAGTTGATTTGATTAGCAAGAGAATGGTGTGTTAATGGCATGGGCGATTGCATCACATAATATGACTTGTCATATCTAAAAATGATTTGAAGAGATCTATAACAAAGGCCTTCACCATTGACGCAATTGGTAGGTGGTTGCATTCATGACTGGTAATGTTTTATATGATATTGAAGCAATATAGTACATTAATTTATTGTTTGGTAATATTTTTTTGTTTTAAAAACTTATTGTTAGGACATTTATTTTGAGTATTTTGGCTTTTCTAAGAATGTTTTTAAGTACAAACAAATTATTTACATGTGGAATGTTTGTAGAGTATGGTTGAAAAATATGATGAGATATGGTAGTAATGAGAACATAATGAGGAAAATGTTATCCAAAATTGGATAGAAAATGTATGTTACTCATGATCATGAACAAGTTATGAGTGACATTGCATGAATTTGTGTGGAGTTTCAAAATGATCATGAAATTATGGAATTATTCTTGACATATTAGATCAATAATGATAGAGCTTGTAATGCATTATTTTCTTATGCATCGTAAATAATTATATCTGTAATCATTATTTCAATCTTTATTGTATAGTTTCAAGTAACATCTTCATGGTTTTTTCCACATCACTGATGTTGAATAATTCAATTTTTTGGAAGATATGCGGGAGAAAATATTTTGTGATTTCCCTCACTCAAATCACGATACCAATACATCCATTAAATCATAAAATTTATTTCTAATTATAATATTTTTGGTTGATTAGATTAATAAATGTGGCTAAAGAATGGATTGATTGATGTTTGTTTTATTAAATAAAGTTGATCCATACTAAAAAATCATAAACACTTGAAGCAGCTAGGATTATGGATGAACTATAAGAAGGTGAACTCTTATTACTAGTAATTAGGAAAGTCTAAAAATATCCTAGATGGGCACTATTATCCTTATGAGAGAATTATGAATGTTTATTGGGTGAGTACGGAAATGCGAGAGAATATCATATATCTCTTTTACTAAATTTTCCCATTATTTTACATGTATGATTGTATATGGGATATAAAATTAAAATAATGAAAGAACTTGTTTAATGTAAAGTATTTGATATTTCTAGGGGGTCCATAACATTTACAATAATGATGTAATAAATAAAGAGATTTATGAGGAGGTAAATAATTATGTTAAATTTCAAGATCTACAAGTCAACATTGTCAATAAATATAGTGAAATTGAATGCCAAAATGTTATTTGTGAGGGTACAAGAAAGTATAACTTACCCTACATAAAAACATGTTTTTCAAGAAAACATTAATTGGGTGAAAAATTTTATTGCACATCCTATAGATTATGTATGTAGTAGATTAAAATTAGTTTCCTTGGTTGTAATTAGATATTACAAGGTTAGAAAGGGAACCTTGGTGGACTATAAATTTATTTTAAAACTTATGTGCACTAATGGTTAACTGAAATGGATCCAAAAATTTCTTAGTCCATTATTAAGGGGAAATTAGAAAAATAAAGCCAAATCTACAATAAATTCAAAATAAAATTTACAACATCATGTCTTTAGTGTTCTACAATATCTAGAACATGGTCACATGGATAAAAAGTGAGTGTCTTCATTGGATAACTGGTTAGAAAACAATGTTTTAGAAACCTTTGCCATTGGCACCAAACCATAGAGTGATGTTACACACAATAGTAATCATGTGATTCAAACATTACCTCTTGATGCCACCCATATTAGATGTAGATTTTCCTTGGTAGTTTTCTTGGAAGGAATTAAAAAGTTAATGGTTTTTTGTATTATTTTCATTTTGTGTTAGTGTTTTGAATTATAGTAGTCAATGTTTTTTGTTTTACTAATCAATTACTTAGTTACTAATTTGACTAGTCACTTAGTCAATTAGGTAGTTCCTAATTTATGGATAATATAATGAATGTATCTCATGTAAAAATGTTGGGGAAGAACCACAAGCATGTGTGATAGTGTTATAATCTACATTGAAGACCAAAACTTGGCACTTTCATTTGTTCATGGATTTGGAGTGGCTAACAATAGTTTTCCATCTACAATAGTCACACTACAATAATTTCATCTTGGACCAAATGAATTTTACAAAAGTAATGACATGGTTTAGCTAGTTTAATAAGTCCATTTTGAATGAAATAATTTTTCCAAATATAATGGTATGGTTTGATATTAAATATTAAATTTATGATTATGTTTAAGAAAATGATGAATCACAATGTTGAATGAATTTGTAATATTATGTACTCATCTCATTTTCCATATGAAGAAACACTTGCAAAAGAATTTGAAATCAATAGTTTATGTTGATAAATTTGTGACACTTTTTGTGTCAATTTTTTAATTTGTATGTGATTTGTGACCTAATTTTGTTTCAACAATTTTTATGATGCTAATTGTATCTAGAAATAATAAACATTAAAATCGTTGAGAGAAAATGCTCCATTTTTTTGGCTTTACCTTCAGTGATACAAATTGTGTTAATGTTTATGTTAGGAGCATGCATTTACATTTTCCATCATGTTTTCTTTATTTTTGACCTCTGAAAAATAGTTTTTTAATTATGACATTTTAGTTTATTAATTTAGATGTATTTTATATTGTAAATCTAATGGCATTTCTAATTTTTATAGGAAATAAATTTCAATAGATGAATGTCTAATTAAAAATTCATACTTCAAAACAAAAATAATGTTGAATAGTCTTGTTTAAATTTTACCAATCAATATAGATCGTAATTGATCAATGTCTAGTTGTCAAGTTAAGACATAGTCATCATATAGGTTAGAATTTAAAGAGAAAGAAATAAGTACCAATACATTAATATTGATAGTAACACATTCCCATACCTCTTATTAAAATTTAGTACAATATTATTTTAATATATGTAAATACGTATTCAAGAGGATGAAAAAATATATCCACCATTTTAATGAAATCATGAAAAAAAACTTTTGAACCCTTTAATATAACAAATATTATCTCAACATCAACACCTAAAAAAAAATATATTTTTATGTTGCTTTAGATGATTGAAATAAAAAGAGGAAGAAGACACAAAAATCTTCTTCAATTCTTCATTACAATGAGTTAAATATGAAAATCTTGATCACCTACATTTGAAAATGATCTCCAAATGAGAAAAGGTGAAACAAGGAGCATATAAATAACTAGTGTAGATAAATGAAAGTAAGGAGAAAAAATGCACAAAGATTTAGATCTAAATGAGAAAAAGTGAAACAAGGTACCCACAAATAACTAATATAATTTAGATAAATGAAAGCGAGGAGAAAAAATGCACAAAGAGTGGAGTAAAAAATATTTGGAAGAAATGAAATGAAGGTGGAGGAATTTTTATAACCTCAAACTAGATGAAAAAGGTGAGAAAAATATTTAATTCATGATTCTAGGGAGGCTTTATTTTTTAGAATTATGAACGAGGGGATAAAGTTGTACTTTATTGCATTAAAGTCCAGGGATATAGTTGTATAATAGGTCAAATATCTCCTCTTATTTTGGTGAATGGGGGTATTTTACAAGATTTATTTTTGACATGGAAGTATAAAAATTCCAACAATCCCATTATACAAAATCAACTTTTTTTGTATTGAAAGAGAAATTGGGTAAGTAGGGTTTTTTGAGCTTGTTTCCTTACTCGTTGGTGTAATAAAATTAGGTCAGTTGGGTTTTTTGAATTTGATTTGAATGTGTAAAGTATCTAGTAAAATCCCATCAATTTTTAAAGTACTTGACTTAGAAACCAAATAGGGAAGTTTCAAACTCAATACACTTGTGCAATGATCTAACATGTAACAAAATTATGTTAAGCTCATAAAAATACAAATGAATTGGTAAAATCAAGGTTTGATATACTTGAGATATTGGTGCGATGGTAGAATAAAAACTCACCATCTCACTTGAAGTATACACAAAGCATGGAAATAGGGTTAGTAGGGTTTAAATACATGTAAAACACATAAGAAAAATCCTTTAAGGTTTATAATTTTTTTAAAATTCATTTTTTAAAGGAAATATATATTTATTATATTTTGAGAAAATGGGTATTTAATAATTTATTTAAAAGTTTTATTTAACATATATTTAATAGAAGGGTGATTATTACAAATAACTAAAAGAAGAATTTATATATTAGAGAAATTAGGAGTAAAGAGATTGAAAAAATACTAGAATTTTAACAAGTTCGGAACCATAAAAGGAAGTAAGAGTACAAAAATTACTTAGTTAAAATGAAGAAAAAAGGAATTGAAGAATATTAATTGGTTTGATAATAATAACTTGGTTAAATTGATTGGCCAAGACCAACGATTGCATATATTCCATTCTGAGCACCATGCCCACTATCAAAATTCAAGGGGAGTCTGATCCAAGACCATCCTTGTATCTTAAATATATCTTGCACTAAAATATTTAATTGAACATCATTTTTAAGGGTTGAGCATTTTTGGTATAAAATTCAATCAACATATGCAAGAATTAGATATTCATAAAGACCAATTAGAACTTTACAAGAATTTTAATCTTTTCATTTCACTTTTGAGCCATACAAAACTAGAAGCTTTGTGCAAGCCAAAATACACCTTGTATTACTATAGTTTCATAATTAGTGAGGGATATTCAAAAGAATATAAAATCCTCAAAAAAATCATGATCTTTTTAAGAATATGAAAGCTTCACAAACATAAACATGATTTTCAAGACTATGAAAGCTTCACACTACCATGAAATACTTTTAAGACTATGAGATATAATAATCTTATTTTATCTTGAATTGAAACTTGATTCACCTTCTGAATTTCAAACTATCACCTACGCCATATTATTATAGTAAGCCATATTCTTCAAAATTTATGTATTCCACAACCAAGGCACAAGAGTTGTAAGGAGAAATTATTCAACATCTTTATGAAATATACTCATTATTTACATCGAAATCCAACAAATTTGCATGATGAGGAGATATTGCAAAAAAAAGGTGTTTGTAAACTTGTTCTATTGTGAAAATTGTGCTTAAATCATTTTTTGGGTGAAAACTTATAATTTATATTGTTATCATGCATATAAATCAAATCTCAACAAAGAATGTGGAAATTATTGAAGTAACACAATATTCTTAGATGTATTTATTTGGAAGAAGACATGGATTGATGGCTTACCAAATACACATTGGTATTAAAATAAAATAACTTGTATCAATCTAAAAAATAACATGAAATAAGTACCATACAACTAGATTTGCAATAGTTAATCAATGCATTTTAAACTATTCATGTAGCATGTTAATTAATGTTCGAGTGGAAGTCTAAACTTATAAACACCAAAAATCTTGTAACGAATTATTCCATACATATGTACAAGATCATGTGAGGGGTTTATAGTCACCAAGAAGAAAGGGGTTATATGAGAGATTTCTTGGAAGAGTCTCCTAGTGGTGTTTTATGAGTTCTAGTATAGTTGAATATATTTAGGTTTATAATAAATGGACTAAGATCATTATATCTTGTAGTGACTAAGAGGGATAATTTTTAGTGTGCATAGGAGTGCAAATGGAGTAACATCAAAAAATATTTGAGCTATGTAATTTGTCTTCTTCCAAGTTGTGAAGAGTAGTGTTGATAGTGATAATCATTATGAATTGTGTACTTTATTGTTATATTATATTTTAAATAATGAATGAGTGATTTTTTTATGTTTTCACTCTTCTGATATTGTTATGAATTATGTACTTTATTTCAACTATGAATTATCAGTTTTTCATTTGAACTACAACCCACATCATCATCAATGTGTAACATAAAAATTACTTAAAGCCTACATACGTTACATAATAATTTTATTAATATTTATGTTGAACACATTGTATTGATAGGAATATTGCATATTTTTTTTATGGATCTAAATATGGAGAGATGAGTGGGTGATAGATGAAATGCACCTTAGATGTAATATAAGACCACTTGGAAATGCCAACGATAATACAGAGGCTCTTAAATAGTGACACCTTCCCTAGAAAATTCTCTTCACATCACAGATTGATTTTGGTCCCACTTTTAATTCCATTAATAATGCATATGAACATTAGCCTTTGTAAAAGTCCATCACAAACAATAAAAAAAGTCTATAGTGGAACATTCATTTTGTTAGGCTTTTGCACTTCCAAAATTAGCTGATTATGAGTGCACACATTTGAAAATCCCATTGAATATATAACTTATATTCCGTTACACATAATATAAATGGGTACCAAATATAGTCCCTTATCTCTCATAACTCCACTTTTCATTTCATTATTATCTGTTATATCTTGTACTACATGGTCGTCTTTGTTCTTATCATTTTCTTCAAATGCTTGAAATCTTAAGGGAAAATAATATATTCTAAATTGATGTCTTATCTTAATGTTTATACATTTAAATAAATTTGGACACTATTTTCCCATGATATTTTCAAGAGTTATGTATTAGTACACATAAAATACATTTACCATTATTTAATCTCAATATCAATAATCTCAACAACAATAAATATATCTTGAAATATCCATAAAAGAATACAAAAGATTCTGATCACAATGATCTTATAAATTATTTATGCATTGTAAGGAATAATAATGTCCATGTATAATCAAATAGACAAATCAACTATAAAATTACAAGAAGTACCTAAACTAATAGTTTATAAATTAACTAGAGCAATCAATGAGAGCATTGCAGAGTACAATGTCAATTTAATGAGTTACTACCTTCAAGAATGGAAGAATAATAGGTCAAGAAATAATTGATTGTTGGGATGAGTTAAAATTTTTGGTGCCATATTGTATAAAGACTATAGAGCAATGACATAACATTGGGATTCCACATGCCTTATATTTTGACATGTTTCTACCATTTATAATGAACTTAACTATGTCAAATTCATTGCTAAGGTGGAGTGTCAGTATCAAACTTACTTTACACATACACATGTAATGGATAATTTTCTTAGGTTCCTAATATTAGATCTTTAAGAAGATTAATCCAATATTATTATTATTTTGTTGTTGTTTTTGTTGTTTTTGTTGTTGTTGTTGTTGTTGTTTTTGTTGTTGTTGTTTTTGTTGTTGTTGTTGTTGTTGTTGTTGTTGTTGTTGTTCTTCTTCTTCTTCTTCTTCTTCTTCTTCTTCTTCTTCTTCTTCTTCTTCTTCTTCTTTTTCTTCTTCTTCTTCTTCTTCTTCTTCTTCTTCTTCTTCTTATTATTATTATTATTATTATTATTATTATTATTATTATTATTATTATTATTATTATTATTATTATTATTATTATTATTATTATTATTTATTAGGTATATAATATTTATAAAATATAGTATTACTATATATACATATATATAAACTATAATATAATAATAATTAGTATATATGATTGTAATAGTAAATGGAGTCAACGGTCATACCAATTTAAACTCCCTTGCTATATGAAAATAAAATCAATGCCTATTGAGGTATCCCATGGATTTGGCAAGATTAAATTATCCATATCATTATTTATAATGAATAATGACAATGGAAACTACAAATCTCTCTCTCTATATATAGATCTATAAGCCTCTGCCAAAAATTTTAATTACTGTAAAGCCCTATATGATTTATATGATAATGGTAGGATAAAGTGGGGTTTATATGATTTATGGGATTTATGGGTTTTGGAAATTTTATTAGGTTTATTTTTATTTGTTTCATAGGGGATGAAGGTCCTAATGTGGCTTACTTATTAGATTTAGTCAAGTAAGATTTGATTTTGAAATTGGGATGTAAGAACTAGTTTTTATTTGTAGTTTACATGGGGGACATCATGATTAGGATTTTGAGTACTAGATTGGAAATTTATTTGGAATTGGATATCATTTTTTAATGCAATAAGATGGATCCTGATAAAAGGGTTTTGATTATTTATGTCATGGTCAAATTTAGTTTGAAATCTCATGTTGAATGCCATTAGTCTAGATTTAGTTTAATTTAAAATTGTTTTTAGATGAGTTATTCAAAAGGGGAATACAATGACACACACACAAGAATAGCCTATTATAGTGAAGTGGGATTGCAACTAGATAGTGGCCCACAAATAATACCTTGAAGGTACATTGTGGGTGATTTTGGGAAATGTTATGTTCACAACACCACCATTTATTTGTGACTAGAAGGATTATATGTTAGGTTAGATGGGTTGAATAGGGGGAATCCTTTATATACCATTTAGTACGTGAATCACCACTTTGTATAAGGGTGTTGTCTAGGGCCTGGGTATTGGTGGATGAAACCACCTCATTTCATGGTAGTAAAATAGGTGACCACTTAGCCACTAGTGATAACTCCTCCTTAATTTTTATATCCTTCCAGAATATAATATTTATCTTAATTATTTGTGATAAAATAAAACTTGTGAGACCCTAGAAAATAAAAATAAAATGGTGAAAACTATTTCTAGTTTTTAAGGTCACATTGTAGTGCGAAGAAAGAACATACATAGTTAATTCTTGGGAGACCGAATGACCTAGACCATTTCTTATTTCCAATATCACCTTGAAATGTCAATGAAGAAAATACATGGTAGTATTAAAAATATCTATAAGTAATAACTAAAAACTGATATAAAACCATATGCATTAATTAAGATTAAATAATTAGATGTGTGTTGTTTAATTATAAAAATTTGACTAACAAACCTGAAAGAAAAGTATTAATATTTTGGTTTGATTTATGTATTTGTCAAGTGTAAAACTTGAAATTTATAAAGAATAATACATATATTCTACAATATAGAATGAATATGCTAAGAATAAAACAAATAATCTAAAAGTTAGAACACATATGCCAAAGAGTAGAAAATGTATACTAGACACAGATGCTAAAAGTTAGAATGTAGACACTAAAACTCAAGACACAGACATTAAAACTCAAGATGTATAAATTTGAACTTAGGATTCATATGTCAATAATAATGTATATGTCATTATTTGTGAGTAAGTCTTAAAAAACAATAGAATTAACAGACACATGTCGATTTACATTGTGTAAACATTATTCTACTAGATGTAGATGTCAGTTTACATAAAGCACATATAATATTCAACAAAACTTAAATGCCATAACATATACATAAATTCTAAAAAAATCAAGAACACATTATGGATTAAAATAATTAAATGCTACTATCCTACACTAACATTGTTCCTGGGGATATAAATGCCACTACACATGACAAAGACACTATTATGCAAAAAAATGGGATTTTAAGCTAAAAATTAACAAATTTGACCTAATTAGATTACAAAGTATGCATAAACTATAAAAACACATCCTAGATATAAAAATAAAATAAATATTATGGGTAAAGTCACACCAGGTGTGACAAGAATGTAAACATGTAAAGTTAGAGAAAATGCAATAGAAATCTAAACAATCATTAATTTTATACTCTAATAAAGTAGTACACCTTTGATTGAGTGAATGAGAAAAAAATGCACCTTAAAATATAATGAGTTCCTTGTTATGTGGATTTCTCTTAGATTGAAAGCAGATGTGGTTTCTCAATGAAATGCATGTAAGCAATTTGGAAACATGTCCCCTTGGTTTCTTGATGATTTACTTGGATGATGTTAGGGATGGATTTGATAGATTGATATTATACTAGCATGATATATTTGATCTCTCTTGGCTTGATATATAAAATGACATAATCTCCATAGGATAATAAAGATTGTTGGAAATGAAGGTGGGCCCTCTAATTTATAAATTTTGATGGAAGATGGATGGTCAAGTTTGCTTCCAAATGGAGGGATAGATTTGATTCAAAATCATCATTCTATAAGAGGGTTAGATAATTAATGAATAGGGTTGAATATGTAAGGATTTTCATTTATAACAGATGGATTTATTTTCAATTTACTTAGTTTGTTTGGATTTTGATTGATTGTCTTGGATTTTGGGGATTTGATGTAAGATTTGATTTGATGATTTATATTTTTTTTCTAAATTACATTTTATATTGTGCATGTATTATATTATTATTGTCACTTATATTTTCACCCTTTGAGGATATTTTAAATATCTCCTCATCGAAGTGGCACAATGGACACACCTCTAAGCTTGTGGGCATCCTAAGAATGAGGTGAATCTCTAGATAGGGCTAGCTCTTTTGATATACCACTTTGGATTAAAAATACACTTAACTTTGCGGGGTGAAAAGGGAGAGAGATAGTTGAAATAAAAATAATATAATTGAGGTGATACACTAGATATATTGATGAATTCCAACCATATGCATTTTACACTTGAAATCAAAGGACAAACTAAACATACACTTATCCAATCTATGGCTTCTCACATCAATGTTACATTGTGAGGTTATGGATGAATGTGCAAAGCTAAGAGCACTATAAAAGAGGACTATGAGGGAAATAATGAATAGACTAACTCACTCAATCCTTCAAAAAATTTATAACACTTCACATACCCTGCATGAAGAATCTTTCCAACTACAAATAGGATGAAATAATGAAACAACTTGCTAAGGAATCCATAGTCTTTATTTATGCAAAATCAAACATTCCAAATGAAAAAACTATTAAAAATCATGGAGGATGTAAAAATAAGTAGTGTTTTTGATCAAAGTATATACAAATGAGCAAGGATTCACCATACTCAGGTGGAGCATCTAGTACAATGCCAAAATAGTTAGTTCTTATAGAACTTGAGAGAGAGAGGAGAAGAGAGAAGTCCAACGGTCATAAAAAAAGTTTTAAAGATAATAAAAGTAGTTAATTGTGCATGATATAAGTATTTGGGATCAAACATGTAAGGTTAGGAAGCACAAGTGTCAATTCATGGCATAAACTTCATGAAAAGTGGCATAAAACTCCTTATCTTCGCTAAAAAAAATTGCCTTCATGATTGGCCTTATTTGAACACCTCATAACTGATTAGGAATAGGTATGATGATTTGGATTAAGTTTTAGGACCTTGAAAATTCTTCTCCATGCATTAGTTTTAGGTCTGGTCTTCTGGAATCACCTAGAAAGGAGCTATCATCATCTAAAGTCTAGAAAATTCTTCCTTCATGCACCCTACACACTTGTCCTCAAAATTGGATTCAGTTGCTCATAAAAATATATGTGAGGGAGGATATGAAACTTTTAAATACCATACATGGAATTAGAGGCATCATACATCCTTTAAAATCATTCCACTTGATGTTTTCCATGCTTCTCACTAGTTTATCCACGATGCCCTGTTTGACTGGCTAAAATGAGAGATATTATTAAAACCCTTAGGAGTGTTATCTTCATGGAAAATACTACTACTACCCTATTCATTGACCACCATAGTCAACTAAGGTTGACCTTCTAAGGTAAACAAACTTGTGGGAAAATTTAACTCTTAAAAAATATGTAAATTATACTTTTTAATCCTTTTATACCCTTTTCAATAATTCAAATAACCCCTCAATTACTCTCCATACTTCTTTAATAAACAAGATTGAGCTTCCTACCTCTTGATTGAGTTTTTCCTTTCAGACCATATTATATGTGTTATTGAGTTTGACTGAGGTAATTATGATGTGAACATACCTCATTTAACCCACATTGAGGTCAAAAATTATACACATAACCTTTAATTAATCTTGGGTTCAATTATATTCTCAATGGAGGCCCAAATTGTGTTCTCTTTGGACTAAGACACCCTTACCCTTAAGACCATACTGTAGCTGATTGATGCATGATCCAAAATTGGTAAACAAAGGACATAATATAATTATGACTACATGGAGTACTTAAAGTCACAAAAAACTTATTAACACCTTAAATTACCTTGGAACATACTAGTCATCAGAGAACTCTCTTCCTTAGCTCACTATTTGCCATGGTCAACCATTGTTGATTGTAGGTTTTCATTGTCAAGTGGGAGGGCATATAAAAGTGTCTATAGTATCAAATATACATATAATAAATTTATATTTTGATCCTAATTTTCACCAAGTTTAAATTATTATTAGGTTTACAAGAATGACACACCTCTACAAACTTTACCCTTGGCTGGTTGTACGTGCATCTTCACAATCCATTTTACGGACTGATAGGTGCTTGTTGAGGAAAATGATATCATCTATCATATTGTATAGAAGGTCCTTTAGATAATAGATGTAACTTTCATCATTTTGAATTATTAAAACATGGTGGCAAGGTTAATTTTTCCATTTGGATGACAAAGGTCTCTTTTGGAGATCTAACTATAGATATCATTGCCTAGTTGCAGTGTTTTCATGGGCAACTTTGGACCATAAAAAAATTGACCTCCACTAATATTTTTGACCCCAAAATTTTCCAAGTTATTTTATATGCTAGATGTTATCAATAAATATCATTATAATTTAATAAAACCTCAAGTATCCATGCCATATGCCATTCTCAAAAAGCTCATGGGCTTGTATTTGCTTAGTTTAGGGGAAAAGCCCAAAATCAATCATCTTGTGTTTGAAGGCATATCTACTTCAATTTTCTAATATTGGAATCTAAAAATAGGATTTTCATGGTCCTTAAACCAATTAGGGCTTAAAAAAAGAAGTCCTACCACTTGCTTCAACACTTGACATGGGTACTTGACTTTCTATTAGGCTACCTGTAGGTGCAAATATGGGCTATATACAGGCAACGACTGTGAATTTGGGTAGTGGATATTGTTATGAAGGTTAGAATGAGTTATGATCTTCCAAAAAAAATTTAAACACACTCTATTCATCATCACTGACCTTTTTAATCTCAAAACTTCCTTCTAACATGTTGGTACTCATGAAGACACCTATAGATGCATTTTGATATATGCAGGTAAATAGTGAGTTGAAACTATACATCCAAGGAATGTGTTTTCATAGTCACTTGATATCCATATCAAGATGTTGGAATAGGGTGTTTCAAATATTTAATAAATCCTTCCCATTCCATTTCCAATGTGAACTCTCTACAAAGATGTCTGCAATATACCTTCATGGCTCCCTAGCTGTGTTTCTTACACATGGGTGCAAACTATGAATATGTTTTGGAGAATGAATTTGAAATATGGAATAAAATAAGGGAATATTTAAAAAATGGAAAAATGACATATTAAAACCCCTTATAACCATGGTCAAAACTTGAATATCTTGAAAATGGTGCAAGACTATCTATAACATAAAATAATGTGCCCTCTTACAATCTGAGCTACTTGGATCATCCAAACACCTTGAAATATGAAAAAAAGTATGGGAGACATGAAGAGACAAATTAAATATAATATATAACTAATATTAGCAAGTGGATTGTATGGAGCTGCTTAAACCAAGGCAAACCCCATGGGGTGTATAGATTAGCAGGCATATTTGGAAGGTAAACTTCTTAGATATGGTTCATAAAGCTGAGAAAATTGTTATTATATAACACAACATAAAATGGAATATAAATTAGTGTATAATATACCCATAATATCATTTTTCCTGAAACCTCTTATGTTGACCATAACAAGTACAAACTTGCAAGTCACTTTTGTTTGCCAAGAAAGGTGAAAAAGGATAAAAATGGTTTTAGCTCAAAAATAAAACTTAAAAATCAAACCAATAATGTAAATAAGAATTAAGAATATAAATAGGTAAATTTAAACTTTTTCCATGTGGCACACTTCCCAAGGAAGTCATACAAGTGCCAAAATCTTCTCATTTCTCAAGAAATTTGCCTTTTTTTTTATGAACCTACCACATTTTAGTTTTCTTAGTTACTTAAAACCTATAAGGACACATGGGACATGACATCATGTTTTGAAAATTTTATTCTTCCCAAAAAATTTGTACAAGTCATTAAATGCTTAATTTTGACCCTTAAAATGACTCAAAAAGATACGTTGGATAATGAAACCGATGTCCAAGGATAATATAAAATTAAATGGCATAAGATAACATATAATACACTTTATGAACAAATTTTATATCCTCTTAAACTTCTAAAAACCAATTTTTTACCAATAGGTATCCCAATTTGACTCAAAAGTTAAATTTAGTCAACCATTATTAATACTAATCAACTAACTAATGTGATTAATTAGTTGATAAAATATGGAAATTATTATGGGGAGATTGGGTAAGGTAATAGGATAATGTTTTTAATTGATTTGGGGTAATAGTGTGGTATGATATAGTTGATAAAATTGGATAATGAAGTTAACAATGAGATTATGTATTTAATAAAATGCAATGATAAGGTTAGGGTTACAAAATGATGGGATTAGTGATGAAATGATGAGCGAATTAGGTTTATAAATGGAATTAACATTTTATGATATTAGTGTATAAATTAGTGGATTGAAAATGATGAACAATAATGACACCAGAGTGGAAAAATTGGGATGTCTATAGGTTACACACATGTACATTACATATTCCGTTAGTGTAATACAATGTGTTTTTTGTTGGTGAATATTTTTCTCTAATATGAGCACTGTTGTGCAGATGGATGTTGTAGAGTAAGATTACAAGATGTATTAGTCCATGCATTTGTCAAGAAAATATCTTATAAATAAGTATATAGACACTAAAACATCAAGCCCACTCCCTTATGGGGTGTTTCAAATGAATTCTTAGAGCTATTTAAAGAAGGAATACTACCAAACCTTCCAAATAGCATCCTTCCTTCCAAGTGTGACCAAGAAGCATGTTTCCCCCTAGATTTGGTGCTCCAAGTCTATGTAAATGATGAGTAGAAAGCTTCTCCATCATTTCTTAATATATCAATGTCTTAGGCTCATGATTTTGATAGATTTGTGTAAATAGGTGAAGCTTTATGAAGATAATTATGCATTATAACATCACATAATTTAAACTCTCTTTATCAATGGCGAGGCCCTATATTTATAACTTTCTGAAAATGTTTAGGATCAGCTATGTCTATCCATTTTGAGATCAAGATGTGTGGCCATACATTGATTCAATTTTAGAGGGACAAACCATAAATATTTGGAAGAATGGGGTGTTAATGAGGCATGGGGAGGATTAATCCTAATATTTGTTTCATTAATGGCTTATAGATTCCACCCCATTGATGTCATGAGATGATATAGATTTAAGTAATGAATTTTCAATTTATATATTTTTAATAACTTTTATGAAATTTTTACTTAGGCTCTTAATTTGGTTTAATTTGTTTAAGTGGCCTTTCTTAATTTTTTGCAATTGTTTAGAAATTGGTTGCACACTTAATCAACCTAGTTAGAAATGCCATTTTATTGAGTCCTAATTTGACTAGAGTATAATAAAAAAAATGTCAGTTGCATATAGAACAATACTGCAGTTAGGGTATTATGGATGCAAAATAACACATGCATATGATGTGTGCTATCAAATTAGAAGAATTCAGTGGTCCAAAGTTTCATTTTATGTGGTCACAGTTTGACTTGAAGTGATTTAATAAAAGATAAAAATCACATTAAATGCATTACTCCATTTAGGTATACATTAACCTAAATCAAAACCTGTATGTGATAAGTTCAAATAATTTAGTGCATTTTAGGGATTTTGGCCCATATTGTGTATTATCACTAAATATTGCTTAAATTGATAATTTTAGCATAATAGTGATAAGAATTAGATGTCTAAATTTTACCCTTATTTGATAAGGCATGGTGAGACATTTGGTTGATGTGATGCCTGTTCAAAGAATGAAAATGTTACTATAATAAGAAGAAATGAATTTTGTTCCCATTTTCTCAATACATTAGTAGGATTACAAGATACACTCGTCCATGTGTTAGTAAAAAAATATATTATAAATAATCATATAGAAACTAAAATATCAAACCCACTCCCTCATGGGGTGTTGCAAATGAATTTTACGAGTTATTTAAATAAAGAAAATTAACATCCTTCCTTCCAAGTGTGGCCAAGAAGCATGTTTTCCCTAAATTTGGTGCTCTAAGTCTATGTAAATGATAATTATCAAGCTTATCCATAATTTATTAATGCACCAGTGGCTTAGGCTCATGATTTTGATCAATTTTTTCAAATAGGTGAAGCTTTGTGAAGACAATTCTGCATTATAGCATTACACAATTCAAGCTCTCTTTATCATTGGTGAGCCCCTATATTTATAGCTTTTTGAAAATGTTTAGGATCAGCTATGACCATACATATTGATATAAATATGTGTGGTCATAAATTGATTCAATTTTGGAGGCTCAATCCATAAATATTTAGAATAATATGGCATTAATGAGGCATGGGGAGGCTTAATCCTAATAGAGTAGGATTATAGTGACCTTTTCATTCTTATTACAAGATGCATTAATCCATGCATTAGTTAAGAAAATATATTGTAAATAAGAATATAGACACTAAAAAATTAATCCCACTCCCTCATGGGGTGTTTCAAATGAATTCTAAGAGCTATCTTAAGAAGGAATACTACCAAACCTTTCGAATAACATGCTTCCTTCCAAGTGCAGCCAATAAGCATGTTTTTCACCAGATTTGGTCTTTCAAGTCTATTTCAATGACGAGTAGAAAGATTATATATCATTTATTAATGAAAAAATGGCTTAGTATCATGAGTTTTATCAATTTGTGTAAATAGGTGAAGCTTTGTGAAGACAATTCTGCATTATAACATCACACAATTCAAGCTCTCTTTATCAATGGTGAAGCTTGTATTTATAGCTTTTCAAAAATGTTCAAGATCAAATATGACCATACATCTTGAGATCAAGATGTGTGAACATAAATTATTTAATTTTAAAGGGACAAACCTTAAATATTTGGAATAATAGGGCATTTATGAGGAATTGGGAGGCTTAATCCTGATATTTTTTCCATTAATGGCTTATGGATGCCACCCAACTGATGATGTCATAAGATGCTGTACATTTGAGAGATTAACTTTCAATTAATATATTTTTAATAAATTCTATGGAAATTTCACTTATGCTCTTGATTTGGTTTAATTTGCTTAAGCGTCTTTTCTTAATTTTCTACAATTCTTTAGAAATCGATTGCATGCTTAATCAACCTAGTTGGAAATATTATTTTACCAATTTATAATTTGACTATAGTATAATCAAAAGGTGTCAGTTGTGTATGGAATGATACCCTAGTTAGGGTATTATGGATGTTAAATAACACATGCACATGATGTGTGCTACTGAATTAGAAGAATTTAATGGTTTAAGGTGTCATTTTATGTGGTTGTAATTTGACTCAAAATGATTTGAGAAAAGATAATAATCACATAAAATGCATTGCCCTATTTAGGGCTACATTAGCTTAAATCAGTGCCTGTATGTGACAATTTCAAACTATTTATTGAATTTTAATGATTCTAACCGAAGATTGTGCATTGTCACAGAATTTTTCTTAGATTGACAATTTTAACACAATAGTGATAAGAATTGGATGTCTATATTTTATTCCTATTCGAGAAGGTGTGGAGAGACATTCATTTGAATTTATGAATTTGTAATGATTGAATAAATAAACCATGATTCCCCATCGAGAGGGCATGCAAGGATGAAAGAGTGGGATGGACTCTCAAAAAAGAGATAAAGAGTGAAAATAACCCATGGATGAGATTAGATCTGTATGAGCTAATGCTTGCACGTGTTGATTCCAAATGATAAAAAATAAAATAAAATATATTGGGCCCCAAGGTATGGGGAAGTGGGAAGAATTCAATCCCAAAATAGAAGTTACATAGTTTGACACACCCAAAAGAGGGAAAAAGTTGTGAGCTTAAGGAATGATCGATCTTGAGACAAGTTGCACAATTTAAATTGCTAGAATGAGGGGAAAAGTTTCAAATCTTGGAATAAGAATAAAAATAAGAGCATTGATCTAGATAAAGGAAGAAAATAAATTAATAATGTGCCTATTAGATTGGATTTGATTGGTTGATAAATTGATTTTGCCCTAGTAGGGCTGATTTTGACAACTTATAATTGATTTTGCCCCAGTAAGGTTGATTGGATTGGTGATTGGTCTAAAAATTGTGCCATAGTAGAGAAAAATAGCAAGCTTAACTTGAGAATATAACTTTATGAGAGGGTCTAATGACTAAAGAAACCATAAAAAAATAGGCATATGAGGATGCAGAAAGTGATGAAAGAGATGATTGGAAGAATAAGGGTGGCCAAGTTGCCCTGAGATACGTCATGTATCTAAACATTGCCTACATAGTCTAGATGAAACTCAAGCCAAATTTATTCAATTATGGACTGATTAATTAAGAATATAATAAAGATAAACAAATGTTCAATTATGAGATCATGTGAGGTAGAAAATATGTAGAATAGTGCCTTTAGAGATGGTATTATGTGCTAGATTAACTTTTGGACTTGGAGCACTTGGTGTTTAATTTAGAAAAATGAAATTATGAATCATAAGTATGAATGACCTATAATGAAATTATATTTTTATTACAATTGACTCATAAAATGTGATTATTTATAACTAATGATAATCATAAAAACTACAAATACCAGATTTACAACTATTTACATTTAAACAAAAAAACAAAAAAAAGAAAAGGAATAGATAAAAAGAAGATTCGAATAAAAAATGTAACCAACTAAAAATCAAGATATGAAATACAAATAAATAAAATGAGGCAAGTGGTTTAAATGAATAAAATATAAAATACAACAAAAATAAAATCATGGAATATAAATAGATAAAAGAAAGATTAAAGCTTTAGCATAAAAATATAAAAATAAAAAGGGCAGCTTTAGATGAAGTGCCATAATCATACAAGGAAAATAATTTATCTTTAAAAATATCTTAGAATTAGAGGAGGAGAGGAAGATAGGAAGGAAAATAAAGGAGAATTAATAGAGAGAAGGAAAGGTGCAGAGGATGGATTGGAGAAGAAATAGAACCAGAGTGGAGATGAACAAGAAGATAATTTCAGGAGTGAGTTAGACAATTTTGATCAAGTGAAGTTAAATTTTGTGTGAAACTACCAAAATTATATGTGAATATACCACATCCAACATATAGTATATTCCATTATAATTATAAAATATTGGATTGTTGTTAATTTGTAAGTTTTCAATAGTAGTTATATATTAATGTTATTATCTTAGAGTTGGGATATATATATATATATATATATATATATATATATATATATATATATATATATATATATATATATATATATATATATATATATATATATATATATATATATATATATATATATATATATATATATATATATATATATATATATATATATAGTCGAGATTCCTATTTCATGACAATGTAACAATGAACCATATAATTTAATTCTCCTTTGATCTATATTAGTGGGTGATCTATGTTATGAAAAAACCTAATATATATTATAGATCTATCGAATTCGATGCAGATACTAGCTGTAGAACCCTATCTATATAATTCTACAAGATCAATGTTATTATCTTAGAGTTGGGATAAGAGAATATATAATGGAACCATATCCCAACTCTAAGATAATAACATTGATATATAAATGCTAGATGGTTCACTTTTGATATGGTTCCATTATTTACAAGCTCATAAACCTACAACAATATATGGAATATGATTCTAGGTCTAACATTTATATATAAACCTAAAACAGGAATGCGAATAGAATCTATATTATTTATTAGAAATGTTATATGGTACTATATATAGGGTATATTAATTAGTATTGTTATTATAATTAGAGCTAAACTTTGTAAAGATACATAACACTATTTAATACTAAGCATGCAACAAAGGTATCACTGATTTAGTATGCAATGACTTAATATAACGATCCATACAAGTATAATGGTCTTGATTTAATATGCAATGATTTAACATAGATATTTGTCTTAGCATATAAAATATATGAATAGACAACTTATGGTTATTAAAAATAATGATTCAATTATGCATAGTGGTATATATGTAAATATTCAAAGGTAGTGACTTGGGTAAAACAATGAACCTATATGACATCTTGTAATTTGTTTTAAATTTGGAAAAAATTAGTAGGTTGTGTATTTAATATATAATTATCTATAAAGATACAATAGTGATTTTATTAAATATAGTGATTTAGTTAATTAAAATGATTTATACCTTTAAAAACAATGAAATTCATACATATAGTTTGATATGAATTAATTTCAAGAAGACAATACACTAAGTGAAGCGCCTATATACAATTGTTCTGATGATCATATCTTTTACTGGCAAGGATATTTACTATATTAGAAGCCATAATGTTAGGCTCTGATCTAAGTACTATAATGAGTAAATATATAAATTGTTGTTCTTACTACGGTAATTATGAATAGCATCAGGTAATGTATAATATGAATATACTTCATTATTTGTCTATATGCTTACACATATATCCCTTGAATGGTTAATATTATGTTTATGTTTAACATAAATATTGTCAATAATACTTATACCCCTATGAAGGTAGTTTCAAGTCTTCATAGTCTACTGAAACATGGAAACAATCCTAGGCTGTGGGTGACGTAATTAGTAGATTAAATCTCTAGATTATAAGGGCTTTTTCCCTTTGGTGTATCAATTAGGATCTTTTCTCTATTCTATAAACTAATGGGAAAAGAGATAAAATTGAATGAAAATCCTATCTAATGATGGTGATAAACCTATATTTTTTATTGTTCCACTCAATTTTACATCCTAAGAACACTAATCTAGACAAGAAAATGGCTAAACTTTCAACTCTAATTGACCAATATGCATAAGTATTTCATGAAAAGGTTTAATCTAGTGATTAAATATTGAGGGAAATGATGGATAGGTCTAATTCAAGACACTAACTAACCACTAGCATCCACTGATACTTTAACCAAAAGATGCTAGACACATAACATGACTTGCATAAACTGATTAGATAGTAACTAGGTAAGAATCAAGACTTGTCATGGAAGAAAAATCTATCACTTAGGCAAATCATTGATAAAATACATTATACCAGTAGATGGAAATTGAAAACTATCCTTCTATTAATATAAAAAAGGTTACAACTTAGTCTTTGGTAGAATTTGATCTTGCCAAAAGAGGAATGAAATTCAAGGTTGAAAAGCCAACTTATATAGAAAAGATACAACAAGCCAAAAGAGTGGTGCTAAAAATAGAAGATAAGTCAACTCTAATTCAACTTGTGTTGTATAAATATTAAAAAATAAATCCCTACTTTTGTGTGCATGAAAAATCCTTTTGGTTTTAAAAAATGGATGGTGAGCTAATCTCCTTCATGCATGAATAACATGCTAATTTGGATGTCTAAACTCAAGTTTGAACAGACTTGAAGCTGGATTGGAATGTGAGAATGTCTTCTATTGTATGGAGAGCATGAGTGGATGTAACACTTGTTAATTGGTTAAATAGAGCTTAAGACTAGTCAACCTCCAATGAACTACTAGACCATTTGAAAGGCTCAGAACAAACAAGAATGCATGCATGAAATATCTTGTTAAGCTCTACAACATTAAAATCCTTGAGTTATTCATGAAAATGAGTGTTTGTTTTAGAACTAAAAGTGTCATGTTTGAAATGAATGCATGTCTTGGATGTGTCTAACCCTATTCATGGCTATTGAAATCTCTTGAATGTTTTGGTTCTTCATCTTTGTCTATTATATTCCTTCTATTTGTATATGTCTTTTCCCTGGACTTTCCTTCTACATGTATTTTGTCTTCTCCCCTTATATTAATCATCCAAGAATTTTATTTTCCTTTGGAAATCCTTCCTCAGGCATTCATCTTTTGTCAATTTCCCACAGATAAATTATCTACAAGAATTCTCTATTTTTTTTCCTTTTGAACTTCCTAAATTACCCTTTAGACCTTCTCTTCCTTTTTTGAAGGAATTCCTTTAGACAATTTGTTTGTAACTTTCCTCTTGTTTATTTCCTTCTTTGCCCTTTTTTCCACTTTCCCATGGAGAAATTGTTTGTGGGAATTTAAGTCCTCAGACATTTGAAACTAAACCCTCTCGAGCTTTTTGTGAAAAACCTTCTTGAAGGGAAATAACCCTTTGAGAAAATTGTAAAGGATACTTTGGAATTAATGAAAGGACCCTTTGGAATCAATGAAATGACCCTTACCTTTTTAAATTTGTGAAGTAAACCTTTTTGAAGGGCACATAGCCTTCGAGATTCTTGCCAATGTCCCTCGACATCTTTGCAAATTCCTTTTCTAAAGGCTAATAACCCTTCGGATTTCTTGTTTTGAAATTTCTTGAAGGGCAGATACCCTTTGGGATTTTTTTAATGTCCCTTCAAAATTATGATGTAAAATTTCTCAAAGGATAGATAACCTTTGGGATTCTTGACTTGGGTCATTTGGATAAAAGTCTAAAGGAATTATTACCTTTAGGCTTTTTGTTAAAAAATTTCTCAAAAGGAAGAGCCCTTTAAAAGAATGAAATAGACCCTTCACCAAATACCCTTTATAAAAATTTTAAAGTCCTTCAACATTTGGAAAATGGTCCTTCTAGCTGGTAAAGTTCCCTTCAAGAAATTGTAAATGGTCCTCTTCCCCTTTTAAATGGTCTTTTGTCTTTTTTGTAATGGACAATTCCTTCAGAAAATTGTCTGAAGGAAATTTCCCTTCATTTATTTCCTTTCAAAAAAAGGTTCAAAGGAATTCATTCCTTTTTACCCTTCAAATTTTTTCTCTTAGACATTGAAAACTAACCTTCAGGTTTTATACAAGTACCTTTGCCTCTCTGAGAAATGTCTTCTTTCGAAGGGCATATACCCTTTAGGTTTTTTCAAGTGTCCCTCAGTAATTTTAAAATGATCCTCTTTCAGAAAGAAAGAACCTTCTATCCCTTCAAACTTGTTGGAAATGTCCCTTGGAAACTTGAAATGTTCCTTTATCCTAGTGACCCTTTGGAAAAAAAGTTTGAAGGATTCAAACCCTTTGAAACTTTGAAATGATTTTTTCCCTTTATAAATTGATTGAATCAACATCTATTCTTTCATGTGGGGCAAAATCACCAACATTTTAGTGACTCAACTAGGAAGCATGCTTGCTATGCTTGAGAAAGTAGATCATAAACATGATATTGAACTCATAAAACAATGGTAAACTTGGTCCATGGCTACAAATATCCTTTGACTAGACATGAAGTAACCTTCATCCTTCAAAATAAGAAGGGAAATACACAAAAATAGGAAAACTAACTAAACCAAAAAAATGTGCAAACAAGCACTTATTTGAGACAAAATAAAATGAAACTACTATGCTTGAATAACACTTGGAGGAAAGCAAACAAACTAGCTATGTAGAAAGAGCCTTTCTCTTCAATAGCATTATTTTAGATGTATCTGATTGACTAGGATTGGAAGCTCTTGACCATCCATATTTGTAAGTTAGAAGGCATTATGGGATTTGCAGCTAGAGATTGTATATGGACCACTTCAAAGGGAGTCAAACTTTGTGTGCCTTCCTGGTTTAGCTCTATCCTCATCCCACTTGAGGACCAAATCTCCTTCTTTGAAACTTTGTGGAGAAGATCCTTTGTCAAAAGCTTTCTTCACTTGTGATTGATGAACTTCCATGGCTAGCATGGACTAATTTGTTATCTCTTCTAGCTTCATAAGCTCAGCATACCTGATCTTCATAGGCTCATTCTACAGAAACTTAAGCTGATGCACTATTTTTAAAGTAGGAAACTCAAGAGAAATTGATAACCTTGCTTCCTTACCATATACCAACTTGTATGGAGAGTTGGATATTGATCTATTTTAGGTGATCCTATCAATACATAGAGTTTACTTCAGCTTGAGATGCCATGACCTGTGATTATCTTCAATAGTCCTTCTTATGATTCTCAATAGGTTCTTATTTGTAGATTCAAAAAATCCATTACCTTGTGGATAATAGTTTGATGAAGTGCTGAGGTAAATTCCATATTAGGCAGCCCATTGACTAATCCTAGATCCCACAAAAGCCATTAAATTATCAAAAATAATAGTTTAAGGAACTCCAAATCTAGTAAGCAAACCTTCATAGAAATCAAGAACATTAGTTTCATTTGCTTCTTTCAATGCCATTACTTCTGTCCAACATGTGAAGTAATCTATAGTAGTGAGAATCCATTGATACCCTGAACTTAAAGGAGGATTTATTAGACTAATAAACTCTAATCCCCATTGGATACAGGGCTGATCCACTATAATTGGTTGAAGAGGTAAGGCTTGAAGTTTGACTTTCCCTACAAACATAACACACTATTTACACTGTCTAACCCATGCATGGCACTCACCAAATATACTAAGCCAATATTACCCATATTTCATGATCTTAAGGGTTTTAGTTATTGCAAAAAAATGTCCACCATGTCCATCATGGAATTCTTCATGCAATCTCTGAGTTTGACTTGGTTGTATACATATTAGCAACATGCCATTGATATATTTATTGAACAAAACACCATTAACAAGCAAAAATGGAATTGATTCTGATCTAAAATATCTTATTTTTGAAGCACTAAGATGAGAGGGATAAATACCATCTTGGAGATAGATTACCAAATCATGAAACTAGCTGGAAGGTGAGGTATGACCAACTATAACCTCTTCATCATTTGACACCAAAACAATCTCATTAGCCTCCTAAAAGTCTTGTGCTAGATGCTCACAAAGTTCTTTTCCCCTAATCATATTTGTGACCTTAATTTCCATATCATACTCCATTACCTTAGTTATCCAACTAGCTCTTTTCTCATTTATATCTTTGTTCAAAAGGAATTCCTTGATGCTCAGATGGGTAACCATTAGGTGTATCTTATTATTAGACAACAAGTGTCTAAACTTCTTAAGAGATATTATAATTAAAAGGACATGTTTTTTAATAAAATAATACATCATTTTATACTCCTCTAAGTATTGATTGAAGAAGGCTAATGGCTACTTCAAAGCGTCATGATTATGTTGTATAAGAATGCCTAAAATGGTGTCCATGTTAGCATAAGTGTATAAAATGAAATATTTCATGAAATATGGATTTATAAGTGTAAGAACACTAGCTATGGCCTTCTTAATATCCTCAAACCCTTTTATTCCTTCTTTGGACTAGTTGAAGTTCTAATTTTTCTTTAGCATGACTATAAGTGGGTTAGCTATAATGGCAAAATCTAAAATATATCTTCTTATGAAATTGATTTTCCCAAAGAAACTTTGTAAAGCCTTTTTGTTCTTAGGAAAATAAATTACAAGAATGGATTGAATCCATTCATCATTTATGCTTAAACCATGCTTTGAAACAATATGCCCAAAAATCTTTGTTAAGTTGTGGAGCTAAAAGCTTCACTGATGCATACATGGAAAAGGGTGCAGAAGGGTTGCTGAGTGTCACAGACACTGGCGTCGGTCAGGCCAATCGACATCGGCAGGATAGGGTAGGAGAGCAACCAGCATCGGTCAGAGATTGGTCAATGTCGGTGACCCCCAGGCAGACAGGGACCGATGTTGGTCGCCTGTGTGGTTCGACTGCGAGTATATTATGGGCAGTTGGTTGACGAACCAAGTGTTTGCATGATGAGTGCTAATTATAGACTGAGAGCTACGGATCTAATTATTGTACTAGGTGTCTAATTATTATTTGGATGAGATCTATATAATAGACTCATGGTTGTATTGTAAAATTGTAGCTAGGGAGTAAGAGAGCATTATTATAAGCTCCTTCTATGTGTGAGGTAGAGCGATGGTGTGTTCCTCCTAGTGCCACAGTACCAAGGTGGGTACTGGTTTAGAGAATCAACAGGGTTCTTTAGGAGTGTATGATCTTGGTCATCAGGTGATCATGGCTACGATAGGAGATCTACATGGTAAGTAAGATCATTGATATGCAGGTGTGTGTGTGTGCAAGGTCAAGGTTCACAGGTGTGCAGAACTAGCTTGATCTGTAGGTTGAAGATCAGATAGGACAACAACACAACAGGGAGTAGTATCAGGAGAGATCTACTTGGAGTACAGGTGTGTACTCAGAGCATAGAGGAAGGCAAGGAAGATCCTTCCATAAGTAAGGTCTATTAAGGTGCAGGTTGATGCAGGTTCAGGGGAGATCTACTTGAAGTACATTTGAGTACTTATGGAGTGCATGGAGCACTTGTGGAGTGCATGGAGCACTTGTGGAGTGCGTGGAGCATAGGTATAAGGTGAACACCAACTCAGTGTGTGATTTGGGTGTTGGGAACTAAGAGAGAGAGCTTTGAGGAGAGAATTACTATTCACTTGAGGTGTCGGAAGCCTCTGAAGAGGTGGTGGAGAAGAAGTGGCATCTTCTTTATTGTATTCTTTTCTGTATGAGTATTAATACAAGTTGTGTATTGTCTCTCATATCTTGTGTTATTTCTGGATTCTAGTTACTTGTTGATTTTGGTTATTTTTGCATATTAAGCTGCTTGGTATTTGGTAATCAATTGTATGCTTCTAGTGTTTCATATTCCCAACAAGTGGTATCAGAGCTAAGGCTGCAGGAAGCAGTTTTGTGTTTGGTTACAGGTCACTCTCAGGGGTTTTTGATTGAGTGGGAGTAGAGCAATGGCAGATCAAAGTAAGCTAAGGATGGAGGAGTTGAAAAGCACAGATGGTCACTTATGGTTCGATGGAAAGAAAGAGCAGGTAAAAGAAAATTGTTGGTTTGTGGAAGATCAACATGGAGGAACTCAAGAAGCAGATGTTGTAGGAGATGTGGCACATGATGCTCTGGGAGGTTTCTTGGATAAAGTTGAATCTTGTCTTACAAATTTAGTTGCCTCTTTCATGCAGCCCCAGATAGAGGAGCTGGTGAGCCTTGCCAAAGAATTGGCAAAGGGGAAGTGAAGCTGAAATTGCAAGTGGCCAACACATGGGTGTTGAAGGAGGTCATGCAGGTCCCAGGGTTGGAGATATGGCTAATTTCTTCAGAAGAGTTGGGTGATGGGAGGTGTATGATAACTCTCACAGTGGATGCACTTGAATTAGCTGGTGGTAAGAAAATAGGTACTCTTTATCTACTTGTTTATATTACTGATTCTTCTTTTGTTGTGGAGACGTGGCTTCGTAGGCTTGGTCACATGAGCAGCAAGGAGATGCATGTTCTTAAGCGGAAGATAGATATATTTGATAGGCTTAAGAACTGGAAAGCCTTGGTGTTCTTGGAGGAGATGGCGGATAGAGATCAGTGGATGGGGCTGGATACTTCTAAGTAGGGTAGTTTGGACATGGGGATTGTTTCAAAGGAGCTCGCAAGTAAAAAGTCATCACTCATAGGAAACACAGGTACCGGCATCGGTAAGAAAATTAGCATCGGTAGTAGGTAAGACTGACATCGATCACAAGGACCGACGTCAGTAGAATGAGGACACTGACGTCGGCAGGGTTGGTAGTCAGGACAGGTGCAAGAACTGATGTCAGTTGGATGCAGACTGTGGGGTGGCCGAGGTCGGTCATTGTAACGAATTTTGGGTGGACAGCACGCTGTCAAGGAGTCTTAAACACCCATACAGAGGACTGAAGATGTAAGTAGGCCTCAAATTCATTGTTCCTCTTCTTTATACTAGTTGCTGACTGTAGAGCAGGAAGGATCCAAGAAACAGTGGGAGCATGGCATGGAGAGATTGCAAAACCATAGGAGAGATTTGGTAGGGTTGCCAGTCGGTATGTTAGCACTACAAGATGAATGGATTCCTTAGTTGAAGAATAGAGAGAATGGACACGTGAGATGGAAGACCAAGTCATATGGTCTTGAGAGAGCTGCAAGACAGTGGGATAGGACTGACAAGTGGTACCAGGAGAATGACAAAGTAGGGATTTAGTCAATGTTAGTATAACCATTATGTTTGACTTACCAGGTGGATGATGGTCACAACATCATTCTATTACTGTATGTGGAGGATGAGCTTGGTATAGGTTCAGACATACAGGGTTTTGTTGAGCTAAAGGGTAAGATTAGTTCAGTGGTTTGCTATGAAGAATTTAGAGCAGCAAAATTCTTCAGCATGGGAGACATGGGAGATCACAGGTTGATTTTGTTTCCAGTGGGAGCTAATGTGAATCAGGTGTTGGTAAGATGTAGGATGCAGAATTAGAGCACACCAAGGGCTGGATAGTTCAGTGTTTGAAATCACATGAGGTCTAGTATAGACCTGAGTTTTCCCAAGCAGTGGGAGTTATCAGAGAGTTAGGAGCCAATTCGGAGGAGTGGATTCTCAGGTATTTGAGAGAGACCAGCAGCAGGGATTCATGCTATTTAGGGTTAGGACTTCAATACATGAGATTGTAGGATCGGATGTGGTAGGGTACTCAGATGACAGGAGGTACACCACAGGTTGTGTGGTGGGTTATCTTCAGGATTGAGCTTGGAGAGGGATACAAACTAGGAAACAGATTAGACGGAGTAAAGGTACAGGTATAGTGTAGCTATTTATCTCCAAGTGGGAGATTGTTAAGTTATGGAGCTAAAAGCTTCACTGATATAGACATGGAGAAGAGTGTAGAAGGGTTGCTAAGTGTCACAGACACTGGCGTCGGTCAGGCCAACCAACATCAGCAGGATAGGGCAGGAGAGCAACCAGCCTCGGGCAGAGATCGGCCAATGTCGGAGACCCCCAGGTGGATAGGGACCGATGTCAGTTGCTTGTGTGGTTTGACTGCGAGTATATTACAGGTAGTTGGTTGATGAACCAAGTGTTTGCATGACGAGTGCTAATTATAGACTGAGAGCTACATATCTAATTATTGTACTAGGTGTCTAATTATTGTTTGGATGAGATCTATATAATAGACTCATGGTTGTATTGTAAACTTGTAGCTAGGGAGTAAGAGAGCATTATTATAAGCTCCTTCTATGTGTGAGGTAGAACGATGGTGTGTTCCTCCTAGTGCCACAGTACCAAGGTGGTTACTGGTTTGGAGAATCAGTAGGGTTCTTCAGGAGTGTATGATCTTGGTCATCAGGTGAGCATGGCTATGATAGGAGATCTACATGGTAAGTAAGATCATTGATATGTAGGTGTGTGTGTGTGTGTGTGCAAGGTCAAGGTTCACAAGTGTGTAGAACCAGCTTGATTTGTAGGTTGAAGATCAGATAGGACAACAACACAACAGGGAGTAGTATCAGGAGAGATCTACTTGGAGTACAGGTGTGTACTCAGAGCATAGAGGAAGGCAAGGAAGATCCTTCCATAAGTAAGGTCTATTGAGGTGCAGGTTGATGTAGGTTCAAGGGAGATCTACTTGAAGTATGTTTGAGTACTTGTGGAGTGTGTGGAACACTTATGGAGTGCATGGAGCATAGGTATAAGGTGAACACCAACTCAGTGTGTGAGTTGGGTGTTGGGACCTAAGAGAGAGAGCTTTGAGGAGAGAATTATTGTTCACTTGAGGTGTGGGAAGCCTCTGAAGAGGTGGTGGAGAAGAAGTGGCATCTTATTTATTGTATTCTTTTCTATATGAGTATTAATACAAGTTGTGTATTGTCTCTCATATCTTGTGTTATTTCTGGATTCTAGTTACTTGTTGATTCTAGTTATTTCCGCATATTAAGTTTCTTGGTATTTGGTAATCAATTGTGTGCTTCTGGTGTTTCGTATTCCCAACAATCTTACCTTTATGAACTGAAAAAAAATAGTTTTTGGGATTTATAGATACCCCAAATTGCCAACACCTTTTGAACACTTGCTCAAGATGAATCATGTGATCTTTTGAATTCTTCAAAAATATTGTTACATCATCCAAATAAACAAGTACAAACCTATTAAGAAGGCCTTAGAATGCCATATCCATGGCTCTCTAAAAGGTGTCTCCATCATTAGATAAAATGAATGGCATATTTCTATATGCAAACTTTCCCCACTTAGTTGTGAAGGTTGTATTAAATTGGTCTTCTTCTTTGACCAAAATCTGATTGTAGCCACTATATCCATCCAACAAAGAAAACATCTCTGAACTTGCAACAAGCTATAAAATTTGTTCCATTGATGAAAATGGATAGTGATATTTAAGTAAATACCTATTCAAATCATAGAAGTCAACACACAAACAAATCTCACCATTATTATTTTGTACCAGAATAAGATTTTCCACCCAATTTAAGTATTCGACTAGAAATATAATATATTATTCTATGATATTGTGAAGCTCAGTTCTCATCAAAAGTTCAATCTTTGGATTGATGGGCCTTTTTCTTTGTCTCACTGGTTTAGTTTTCTATTTTAACTCAATGGTGTGTTGAGCCAAACTTGGATCAAATCCCTTGAGATCACTACACTTCCATGTAAATATATCAGCAAAACTTGTGCATAATTTAATGAAATCTTTCTTTTGTGAAGGAGTTCATACCTTACCCAAATTCAAAATCTTACTAGCTACAATCTCTACAATGGCATAGTGCTCTTATTTTATTGACAAGGACGACTTATCTTTCCTTAGATCATCATCACCACTAAAAATATTCTCAAGTGTGACCAATCCCTTGGGCAACTTATTCATTTTTAGTTGCATAATTTGATCACCATATTTTTGCAAGTGTTTTGATTGGTTTTATTAATAAAACTCAACATTTTCTTATAAGAATATCATAATTTGATTGTCATATTAGAACACTTGACAATTATCATGATTATCTTGAACATAAGGCTTACAACCACCTTCATATGTCACTAAATTTTTTCATTTTTTACATCAGCTAGGATACTAAATTATGCCCCAACAATAGCTAAATTATCAACATGTTTATTCTTATCTCTTGGTATTTATTGAATGTTAAAATCCTAAAAATATTCATGTAAATCCCATAGTCTATGCTTGTAAGATTTAAGAAACAAATTTTTGAATATATTCAAATTTCTTACTTGGTGGACCATAACCTCACTATCTCCAAACACTTGCAAAGAATTGAGTTTCATCTTCCTAGCCCACTACAAACCATGAACTAGTGCTTCATACTTAGCAACATTATTTGAACAACTAAACTAAAATTTAATAGAAGAAAAATACCTTTATTTTTTTTGATAAACCAACATCATTCTATCTCTGGCAATATGATTATTTCTTGATCCATCAAAGTACAATTACCATAAATCTTCATTAGACTCATCTTCTTTGACCATGGCTAGAATTGGTGCATCATTATCATGAAGGCAATACACACCAAGTCCTTCTTCTTCAATCAAATTTTAGGGATCATTCTCATGCAATTTATAAGACCACTCATCAAGGAACAAATCTAGAACTCCTTCTAAAGGTGATTCACTTTCTACTTCACTAGCCTCTAGTACTTCATCTGAGATGATATAGTTAGTATTCACAACACTTAGCATATATCGCTTCATATGAAAATGTGCAATAGGTTCAAAATGAATTATTACCTTGGTACTATACCTATTTTTAAACATCAAATAAGTCTAATTAGATGATAAATATCCCCCAATATTTGAGGTAAAGTCTCTTGAAAGGCACATAACAAAGGAGGCAAGTCTACCACAACAACATCCTACTAAATAGTAACATTAGAACAAGAATGTAATGTCAATTTTATATCCTTTATGATGCCTACCATATTGTTTTGTGACCCATACAATTGCAATACTCCTTTAGTGTTTGGCTAATAAACAAGTTTAAGCTTGTCTACAATCTGTTTAGGCATGACTGTACTACTAGCTCCACTATCCACCATATAATTATGAACCAAAGTATCACTTAAGATCAAAGAAAGGTAAAATAGAAGAGTTTTCTTTGATTTTACCTCAATTTTGTTCACCTTTTCCATCTTATTTACTTTTTATACCTCTTGATTTGCTGGGTAACTTGAATTAGTTGAGACAACACCTTTCTCAACTAGTTTTGGAGATAATTTGAGAGCTAAAAGCTCTTGGATGAGCATATATTTTTGTCTTAAAATGGAAAGAGAATCCCACATGCTAATTTTTATGTTAGGATTCTTCATCTGGTATATTATACTAAAATGAGATATACTAACCTTTGGCTATACCTTCTAAAGCACTCGTTGTTCACAAACTAGAGGTAGTTGATGAACCTTACCAACCTCTATATTATAATTTTAATGAGTTGTAGGGATAAAAAGTTGCTATTTTTTACTCGTAGAAGGAGTACTTGAAGTATTTGTCATCTCTTGAGCCTCTTCAATGGCTCTTCCTTTAGCTCTAGTTATAGCTATAACTTGACCACTTGAATTGTTAGTTTCAATACCCTGAGTAAAAGCAACATGATCATCCACTTGAAAATTTACATTAATGGTGGCAGCTACCCTTGAACTTATTGAGTCTCTCCTTATGATTCTGAAACTATATCTTGGTACTAACCTCCTTGAAAATAAAACTTCTCTTATGTATTTGTGACATGGTGATGTTCTGTGATACCAAGGCTTGGTTTTGAGCATCATTGAGATTTGAGGGCTGCCGACTTGAATCCTACATCATGTTATTTTTAGTTAGGGTGGGAACAATGGCCTTTAAAGTGGAAGGAACATTAAGATCAAGGGTACCATATGGATTAGTTGGAGTTATGGCTCCTTATGCCTGATAAGGTGGTCTATTTTATCTAAAACCATGATAAGGAGGCCTTTGATATTTGAAGGGATAATAGGTGTTTTTATTTTGCTATTGGTATGGTCTATTTGACTAAAATTATTACCTTTTGACCTATACTATTTCATTTTAAAATTATTGTAGAAAACTTTTCAACTCTCCTATCTCACTAGTTTGACTAGTAGGGGCTGCAATTTGAGCTTGAGGTGATGGAATAAAAGTTAAAGATGGAATTTGAAGAATTTGAGGGGCTAGTATGTTATTCAATTTTGGGAATATAGGCATTAAAGGCCTTAGGGAAATCTTACCAGCTTGTATCAAACTATTTTCTACCCTTATTACAACCTCATAAGCATCTAGGAAGGTAGTACCACCCATTGACTAAATCATCACACTAATTTCAAAATTAAGGGCTTTCAAATAGTAAAAAAATGCATATTCAAGGGATGGCCTTATCAATTTAGGTATTTTAGTCTATGTATTTTGGAATCTAAGGTTAAAATTAGACATGAAATCATGAGGATCCCTTGTTACAGTGGTCAATTTCTCAGCTAAAGATAGGTGATCAAATTTATCCTCAAATTTCTTGACTAAAGCTGTACATGATTCATCCCAAGTGGAAATGGAGTTTAGTGAAAGGTTTCTATACCATTACAATACTTTTCCTTTGAAGGAGGTAACAATAAATCTAATAACAACATTATCCTCAACAACATTATGGATTGAACAATGATTAACCACATCTTGGATATGCTCACTAAGGTTTATTTGATTTTCTCCTGAGTAGAATGAAATTCTCTTAAGGGCAGACACCGAAATGTCATAAAACTGGGCTAAATTCAATGGGCTACCTCTATTAAATGGAGTAAGCCCTTGAATTTTGATGGCCAATTGGGTAGTGGAGATTGTAGTGCTTAGAACTATAAGATGACCAAGAGGAAAATAATGTTTTTGAGGATATGGTTTTGCCCTCCTAAATCTTGATCTCTTATAAGATATAAATTCAAAAGGAATACCTTTTCTTGCTAGCCTTGTGGTAACCTTTGGCATGAAAGGGCTACCTAAATGATACTATGAACTCTACAACTTGAAAAATATTTATCTTATGATGAAAATAAATATTCTCTTCTACCGCAAACCCTTCTCTTAAGCTCCAAACTTCCTCAGATCTGCAAAAGATTTCTTTTCTAGTCTCACTAGGTGTGCCAAAAATTATTGTCAATCAGACTTGCACCCCTGTTAAGGTAGTTTTAGGCCTTCATAGTCTTTTGAAATATGAAAACAATCCTAGACTATGGGTGACCTAATCAGTGGATTGAATCTTGATTCTAAAGGCTAACCCTTTGGTGTATCAATTAGGATCTTTTCTCTACAATATAAAATATCAAGAAAAGAGAGAGAAAATTGAATGGAAATCCTATCTAATGATGGTGATACACCTATATTTTTGATTGATCCACTAAATTTAAGATCTTAAAAACACTAATTTAGACAAAAAAGTGCTAAACTTTCAACTCTAATTGACCAATATGCACAAGTATTTCATGAAAAGGTTTAATTTGGTGATTGCATCTTGAGGGAAATGATGGGATAGGTCTGATTCAAGACACTAACCAACCATTAGCATCCACTAAAACTTCAGCCAAAAGATGCTAGACATAGAACATGACCTACATAAACTGATCAACTAGTAACTAGGTAAGAATCAAGACTTGTTAGGGAAGAAAAATATATACCTTAAGTAAATCACTAACAAAAATAAACTATACAAGTAGTTGGAAATTCAAAACTATCCATCTATTAATCTAAAAAAAGGTTACAACTTAGTCTTTGACAAAATTTAATCTTGCCAAAAAAGGGATGAAATTTGAGACTAAAAATCCAAATTATATAAAAAAAATACAAGCCAAAAGAGTAGCATTGAAAATAGAAGATAAGTCAACTCCAATTCAACTTATGCTATCCAAATATTTAAAAATAAATCCCTTTATCTTATGTTTGCATGAAAACTCTTTTTGGCGTTGAAATATGGATGGTGAGCTAATCTCCTTCATGCATGAATAACATGTTAATTTAGTTGTCTAAAATCAAGCTTGAATAGACTTGAATCTGAATTAGAACATGAGAATGGCTTCTATTGCATGGAGAGCATAAGTGGATGTGACACTTGTTAATTAGTCAACTAGATCTCAAGATTAGTCAACCTCCAATAGTCTTCACTTGAATTGTTAGACCATTTGAAATGCTCAGAAAAAATAATAATACATTCATAAAATCACTTGTTAATCTCTCCAATGTTAAACTCCTTGAGTTATTCTTACAAATGAGACTCTATTTTAGAACTTAAGGTGTCATGTTTGAAATGGTTGCATGTCTTGGATGTGTCTAACCTTGTTCATGGCTATTGAAATATCTTGCATTTTTTGGTTATTCATCTCTATCTATTATACTCCTTCTGTTTGTCTGTGTCTTTTCCATGGAATTTCCTTCTGCATGTATTTTGTCTTGTCCCCTTGGATTAATCATCCATGTCTTTTGTTTTCCTTCAAAAATCCTTAGGCAATCATCTTTTGCCACTTTCCCACAGACAAATTGTTCATGGGAATTGTCTCTATTCTTTTCCTTTTAAGCTTCCCAGATTACCCTTTAGACCTTCTCTTCCTTTTCCAAAGGAATTCCTTTAAAAAAATTATCTGCAACTCTCCTCTTGTTCATTTCCTTCTTTGGCCTTTTGTCCACTTTCCCATGCACAAATTATCTATAGAAATTCAAGTCCTTAAACCTTTGAAACCGAACCCTCTCAGGATTTTTGTCAAGAACCTTCCTAAAGGGAAAGAACCCTTCAAGAAAACTATAAAGGACCCTTTAGAATTAATGAAATGACCCTTGCCTTTTAAAATTCATGAAGTGAACCTTCTCAAAGGGCACATACCCTTTGATATTCTTGCCAATGTACCTCAACATCTTTTCAAATTCCTTTTCTAAAGGGATAGTAACCCTTTATATTTCTTGTTTTAAACTTTCTCAAAGGGTAGATACCCTTTAGGATTTACGTAATTTTAGAGTCATGATGTGGACTTTCCTAAAGTGTGGATACCCTTCAGGATTGTTGACTTGGGTCCTTCGAATAAAAGTTCAAAGGAATTGTTTCCTTCGAGATTTTTGTTAAAGACTTTCCTGAAAGGATGATCCCTTCAGAAGAATGAAATAGACCCTTCACCGAGTACCCTTTGGAAAAATGTTAAAGTCCTTTGGAATTTGGAAAATGGTCCTTCTGGCTGGTAAGGTGCCCTTCAAAAAATCATAAATGGTCCTCTTCCCCTTTTAAATGGTCTTTCAAATTTTTTATAATGGACAATTCCTTTGGAAAAATTGTCCAAAGGAAATTACCCTTCGTTTACTTCCTTCGAACAAAAATTTCAAAGGAATTCATTCCTTTCTACCCTTTGGATTTTTCTCTCAAACATTGAAAACTAACCTTCAATTTTTAGACAAGTGTTCTACCTCTTTAAGAAATGCCTTCTTTCGAAGGGCATATACCCTTTGGGTTTTTTCAAGTGTCCCTCATCGATTTTGAAATGGTCCTCCTATGGAAAGAAAGAACCTTCTAGCCCTTCAGACTTATTGGAAATGTCCCTTGAAAACTTGAAATGGTCCTCTATCTTAGTGACCCTTCAGACAAAAATTTCAAAAGATTCAAACACTTTGGAACTTTGAAATTATTTTTGCCCCTTTTAAATTGCTTGAATCAACATTTGTTCTTTCCTGTGGGGCAAAATTGTCAACAATAACATTGCGATTATGTTTAATAATCTATGTAATATGCAATGATAATAGAAGGAAAAACATAATATTAATGGTTATAAATCACGTATTACTCCTTAAACCATTAACATGATGACATGAATAGTGATTATGATGTATAGTACAAAAAATGGTGAAGTCTATAAGAATGTTTATACAGAAATAGCTAAGCATACACTCTAGTTTATAATTTAGTGTAATCTTTTATTGCATGAACGGAATATTTAATGAATAGTTCATATGTTATATGATTTAGGTATTTTTTTGATCGTTAGTATCTCTTAATTTGTGTTAGACAAATTGATGAGTTATGAATATAATCAATTAGTAGATTGAGATGTGATTATTTACTTTTATGAACCTTAGTCATATGATGACCATGCTCTATAGTCGATGTACATATATATGGATGTACACAGAAATGAATGCACATAGATATAATGAGATGAATAGTATTATATATCTTATTAATAGGTATATTTCTATTATTTATATAAACAATAGTTATATATAGTGAACTAATATAAAAATCATGTTTACTAGCAACATAAACTCATACTAGTACATGTTATATAATGAAATTGTAATGTTACATTGCCACTAAAATTTTGATTGACTAATATATATATATATATATATATATATATATATATGTATTGTTTCACAAAAACATATACTTAGCCTCCACATAGCTTACATATATGTGTTTCTTCATAGTTTTGAATGATAATATATATATATATATATATATGAGAACTAAATATAGATATATATTATCATTCAAAACTACGAAGAAACACATATTTGTAAGCTATGTGGAGGCTAAGTCTATGTTTTGGTTATGTTTCAAAATCTATGTAGAGATTAAGTAATGTATCTGAAGCACAGTAGTTTTAAATAAAATGAGTTGATGGAGTTGAACCTGTAGCAACATATATATATAATATATAGATTGTTGTAGAGTAAAAACACATAAAGGAACTCTACAAATGCCTTATATGGTAGATTTAAATTAGAGGTTATTTGTTTTGTTTTGAGTAGAATATTGATATAAAAAGGTCTTTTGACTATAGTACTTAGTTTATATCTTAATGATTTATGGATGTAATAATTGTGAAATTATTATAAAGACCTTCATTAGAGTTATAAATTATTGTTAGTATATATAAATACAATATTAAAAACTTATGTGCAGTACATATTAAGATTATATTAATATGTACAAGTGTTTAGATAAATATAGCATATATTAGTGCATCGTGATATGTGCTTATAAATTATAGTTGTGTGTATTTTAAATATAAGCTAAAATTAATATGTATAAACTATATTTACTTGCTTATTATTTAGGATTATGACACATTTAATTATTGAATTTATAATATTAGTTATTTGTAATTGAGTATTTGTGCTCATTAACAATGAACTATGATAGTATGGGATGTCATAGACTGTATTATATTTGAAAACTACTTATAATAATTATAAAATTATAGTCTAAATGTATGTTATACCCATGTGGTACAAAATATAATTTTTATGTCTATTATAAATGATATTGTGGAGATTTATTCATACATTTGATAGAATAAATGTATGTGTTTTGGTTATTTATATGTTTGGCATGTTTTAATGCTTATTATTAGGAAGTAATCTATATGAATATGTTGGTTATATATATGTTAACCAAATATTTCATTGTTGGTATTGAGTAAGTGTTGAGATGGACTTCACTAGTTTATTAGCATTTTTATGCTAAGTGAAGGTAATCCGATCAAGTGGTGTGTATGAAATTAACTAATCCTAAAGATTAATAACTATTAAAAACTTTGGTTAAAGTAATATTAGTTAGACATTGTCATTTCATGTATATTATTTACATGTTTTTGCAATATCATGATAGAACAGATGTTTTATGGTACACTACATGTTATTAGGTGTCATACAATGCACAGATACTAGCTTATCTCTCTAGATTCTTGCACCATCACTATCTACTCATCCATGAGTAGAGGACCATTACCTAATGGTGGATCATGTAGGTTATCAATGGTCCATGGTTGGTATGGAAAAGCACTTATATGATGCTCTCCCTCCCCATAACATTACTTCTTTGGAGATGACACTTTTGATTACCATAGATACTAGAGTTTGGGGGACTCATGCTCTGTAGAGCTTTGTATTTTATATATTGTATATTATATTATAATTATTATTGAGACATTATTATGATGAGACATATTTACTACTTATTATACTATGATAGTAGTGGTTGTATGTTTGTACCAACTGTGGTTAGACATTTATAATTACTTTCCATATTTGGTTATGATGTGTTTCATACGTTGTTAGTGATTAGTGACTATTAGATGTCACGTGATTATATTATAATAATCATTCTTTGAGTATTTTATCTGTATCACTAATTAGATTATCATGGTGTAATATAATTAAATAATATGTTGATTAATTTTTTTTAAAAAAAATACATTTTTCTAAGTCAAACCCAATGGGGTTATTACATGTGGTATCAAAATTGTGGTTCAAACTCTAGGACCTAATGAGTCTACTAGAAATTGTGTATACTTTTGTTTACCAAAAAGAAGAATGGTGAAAACTAGAGTATCCAGTGAGGGTTATTTAAATGTCAATTTAAATAACTCTCCATTTGATCCTAACCAATTTATCATTGAGCAAGCAACAAATTTGGATCAGATTCTCTCAAACATGAATGAAACCAAGAATCAAAATTATAACATAGAATAGGAGGTTCATATATAGAAGAGAAAGAATACCAAGATGAATATGAAAGGCATCCTGCTAAGTAGGAAAACCCTCAGGATATGAGAACACATGTAGAATTGTATTAGTTAAGTGAAGTTTGTTTTGGACTTGTAGTGTTTCAATGTAGAATCATGCTACACCATGATTGGAGTTGTGATACTTAGTAGATCCTCATGTATCATTTGATGACTATTGTAGGTAATAGCTGATTTCATGAAATGTTGTGTGTTACATTGAGTGTGTACCCTTAGGATCACTCATACCATCTTAGAGTTGTTAAAGGGTTAGATTATCAAGTATCTCAAAGGTGATGGTTGTATACAAGGTTTGTGTAGGTAAGTGCATAGTCTAGTTCATGAGTCATGAACAAGAGATCATTACAATATTTTTGATCACTTAGATCAAACACCTTGAGAATGAATACATCCTTAGTTGGTAATAAAATCACCTCTACCACTTGTGTTTTGTTTTATGAGTGTTCAAAAATCATGAGATGTTTCTCACTTAAGAATATGCACAATTTAGATTGAGTTTTATGTCTTATGTGGGAGAGGGAATCCTAAAAGACCATTTATGGATTGGCATCCCATATGTTTTTGTGAATTAGGAAAATGCTTCATCTCACATAGATAGCATATAGGAAGGAAAAAATGAGCACAAATAGAAATAAGGAAAGGTGCAGAGAATGGATTGGAGAAGAAATAAAACTAGAGTGGAGATGAATGAGAAGAGGATATTGAGTCAGATGGTTTTGACCAGGTAAGTGAAGTTAAATTTTGTTTGAGATTACCAAAATTATGTTTAAATATACCAAATCCCACATATATTATATTCCATTATAATTAGAAAACCTTGGATTGTTGTTAATCTACAAGTTTTCAACAATAGTAATGATATATAGTCAGTTATATATATATATATATATATATGTATATATGTATATATATGTATTTATATACGTATATATATGTATATATATATATGTATACATATATATATATACATATATATATATGTATATATATGTATATATATATATATATATGTATATATAAATGTATATATATGTATATATATATGTATATATATGTGTGTGTATATATATATATATATATATATATAGTCAGTTGTATATATATCCCAACTCTAGGATAATAACATCGATCTTGTAGAAGTATACAGATAGGGAATATGATTCTAGGTCTAACATTTATTTATTTGTAACGTAAAATAGTAGTATATATATACATGGTATATTAATCAGTATTTTATTCTAATTAGAGATAAAATTAGTAAAGATATATAAGATATTTAATGATAAGCATGTAGTAAAGTTATTAGTGATTTAGTATGTAATGACTTAATATAGTGATCCATACAAATATAATGGTCTTGATTTAATATGTAGTGATTTAACATACTGATCTGTCTTAGCATATAAAATATATGAACCTACCACTTATGGTTATTAAAAAAAACAATTCAATTATGCATAGTGGTATATATGTAAATATTCAAAGGTAGTGACTTGGGTAAAACAAGGAACCTATATAACATCTAGTGATTTATATTAAATCTGGAAAAAAAGTAGTGGGTTGTGTATTTAATATATAGTAGACTATAAAGATACAATAGTGATTTAATTAATTATAATGATTTATACCTTTATAAAAAATGATATTCTTACATATAGTTTTCCATGAATTAATTACAAGAAGATAATACACTAAGTAAAACACCTATATACAATTGTTCTACTAATCAATCTTTTAATAGTGAGGATATTTACTATATTAGAAGCCATAATGTTAGGCTTTGATCTAAGTACAATAATGAGTAAATATATAAATTGTTGTTATTACTATGGTAATTATGAATAGCATCAGGTAATGTATAATATGAATACACTTCATTATTTGTCAATATGCTTACACAAATATCCCTTGAATGGTTAATATTATGTTTATGTTTAATATAACATTGAGATTATGTTTAATAATCTATGTAATAAACAAAGATAATATAAGGAAAGACATAATATGAATGGTTATAAACCATGTATTACTCCCTAAACCATCATCAAGATGACATGAATATAAACTATGACGTATAGTACATAAACTAGTGAAATCTATAGGAATGTTTATACGAAAATAACTAAGCATACACTCCAGTTTGTAATCTAGTGTAATCATTTATCATGGGAAAGGAATATTCAATGCATAATTCATATGCTATACCATTTAGGTGTGTTTTTTGATCATTAGTATCTCCTAATTTGTGTTAGACAAATTAATGAGTTATGAATATTTTAAATCAGTAGATTGAGATGTGATTATTTATCTTTGTGAACCTTAGGCATATGATAACCATGTTTTGGAGTGGATGTACATAGATATAGATGTACATGGATATAGTGATATGAATAGTATTATATATCTTATTAATAAAAATATCACTATTATTTGTATAAACAATAGTGACATATAGTGAACTAAATTAACATCTCATTTGATACCAACATAAGCTCATACTAGTACATGTTATATAGTGAAATTATAATGTTAAATTATCACTAAAATTCTAATTGACTAATGTTATAACCATTATTCACACACACACACACACACACACACACACACACACACACACACACACACACACACACACACACACACACACATTGTTATTTAAAACTAAAAAAAAACATATATACGTAAGATTTGTGGAGGTTAAGTCTATGTTTTGAACTCTATGTAGAGATTAAGTAATGTATCTAAAGCACAGTGGTTTTAGATAAAATGAGTCGATGAATTCAAACCTATAGCAACATATATAAAATACATAGACTGTTGTAGAGTATAAACACATAAAGGAACTTTGAAAATGTCTTATATGGTGGATTTGAATTAGAGGTTGTTTGTTCTATTTTAAGAACTAACAATAAATAATGAGAGCTGAATATTGATATAAAAAGGTATTTTGATTGTAGTACTCAGCTTATCTCTTGATGATTCATGGATGTAATGATTATGGAAATATTTTAAAGTCCTTGATTATATTTATAAATGACTATTAGTATATATACATATAATATTAAAAACTTGTGTGCAGTACATATTAAGAGTATATTAATATGTACAAGTGTTTAAACATATATAACATATATTAGTGCATCATGATCTATGATTATAAGTTATAGTAGTATGTGGTTTACACATAGGATATACATGGTTAGTATAAACTATACTTGCTTATTATTTAGGATTATGAGACATTTGATTATTGAATTTGTAAGATTGGTTGTTCATAATTGAGTAGTTGTGCTCATGAGTAATGAACTATGATATTATATGATGTCATAGATTGTATTATATTTATAAACTACTTATAAAAACTAAAAAATTGTAGTCTAAATGTGTGTTATACCTGGATGGTACAAAGTATAAGTTTTATATCTATTATATATGATATTATGAATATTCATTCATATATTTTATGGAATAAATGTATATATTTTGGTTATTTCTATGTTTACCATGTTTTATGCTTATTATTAATAAATAATTTGTATAAATGTTTTGGTTATATATATGTTAATAAAATCTCACATTGTTGATACTGAGTAAGTATTGAGACAAACTTCATTAGCTTACTAACAACACAATGTCAGATGAACGTAATCCGATCAAGTGGTGTGTATGAAATTGACTGATCCCAGAGATCAATAACTATAAAAACTTTGGTTAAAGTAATGTTAGTTATACATTATCATTTTATATGTATAATTTACATGTTTATGTGATATCATGTTAGAATGTATTTTTTTATGGTACACTGCATGTTATTAGAAGTCATAAAGCACACAAAAACTAGCTTATTTCTTTTAATTATTACACCATCGCTATCTAATCTTCCATTAAAGGAGGAAAATTAAATAATGGGGGATTATGTAGGGGATAAATGGTTCATGGTTGGTGTGTAAAAGTGCTTGGATGATGCTCTCCCTCCCCACAATAGTACTTATTTGGAGATGACACTTGTGATGGGCACAGATATTAGAGTTCAAGGAACTCATGCTCCCTGAAGCTTTGTATCTTTTATATTTTACATTATACTATAATAATAATAATAATAATAATAATAATAATAATAATAATAATTGATAAATTATTCTTATTATATGTAATTAATATTTATTATACAATGACATTAGTGGATGCATGCTTGTACCAACCATGGTTGGACATTTGTAATTACTTTTCACATTTGGTTATAATGTGTTTCATATGTTGTCACTGATAAATGACTATTAGATGTCACATGCTTATGTTACAGTAATCATTATTAGGCTATTTTATCTAGATCACTAATTAGATTCTCATGGTGTAATATAATAAAAGAATATGTTGATTAAATTTAAAAAATATATCATGTTTTTAAAGTCAAACTTAGTGGGGTTGTTATAGAAATATTGGGGGCTTTTATTCAATCTTCTAGACCTTGAAATAAACCTTAATATGACCAATAAATGGAAAAGACACCTTCCTATAATAAGGCATGAAAAAGTATGACTAATAGACCAAGACCAAAACTCTCAAAAAGATACCAACACGGTTAGGCAAGTTTAGAAACAAAGTTTTGAATTATCCCCACTCATGGTGGCCAATTTTGGATAACATGTATATGAAGTCAAATATGAAGTATGGTCATGAATTTTTGGAGCTAATTGAACTAGCCCATGATTTTTTTTGTTGTTGGGGACCCATATGGTGAAAGATGCTATAATTGGCATGGATGCTCTATGTGGAGTGTTGTTGGAACTCAATAACATTGATATGAGTGTGAATGGGGTAGAGAGAGGCTATTTATAATACATAACATGTCTATGATGTATGGGTATATCTAATAAAGGTCTCTATGTGAGAGTATGTATACGTGGTAATGTTGTAGAAATAAACCTCACCTACACTAGTGGCTCAACTGATATATGAGATGTGGTAATGGATGGAACTATTACTAGTGACTATTGTGTAGTTGGTTGTGGAGTAGGTAACATAAACCTATATTGAAGACCCCCAAATATAAAAACTTTATTATCACATATATACTTAAGACATATATACAATGGAGGGGATGGTTCAGATTTGATATATTCAAGGCTTACCCGATAACATGTCAAATGTGTTGGCACTAGGTACCACTATGAATCTAGTGGCTACATGTGCAGGACCAACCTATAATGGAAGTATTATATCCCTGATGGAGCTATCGACATAGCAACTAAAGCCATGAATAAATGTGTTTGTTAGAGAAATATTCTGATTTGAATAACTTGAGTGATGTATAAGTGTAATAATACACATATTAATACTCAACCCATTGTAAACCATGACACTCTAAATAATATGATGATCAATGTAAGCTCATACAAAAAGTGCATATAAATTTGAGTCATCATGAACAGTATCCTATTATAAGAAAGTGAAAAGAGGCCTAACTAGCATTGTAGTATGATACACACTAATGATATTATGTATAAGGTGTGTATCCATTGTATGGGTATATAATAAGTTGGTGGTGGGTGCATTTGATAAGTATAATAAACACCTAAAGTGTATACTATCTCATTAGCCGTATGTTTTGGAAATGGATCAAAAAATATTTTCATTAATTTTGATTTATTTGGATGTGTTTTAGGTTTTTTTGTTGGAGTGTTCACATCAATGATATTAACCTCTATCAAGTCTTAGATCTTATGTCATAAGTTGATGGATCTATTTTTAATATGGGTAAGGGCCCTATGATAATAATAAAATGCATTGGAATCATTGTTATTTGGAAGAGGCCTAGTAATATCAACCTATTTGATGGGAGGGAAATATATGATTACATTCCAAAAGTTTTTGGAGTATGTGGGCTAGCGGTTCAAGAAGATTTGTAAAAGGTCTCCTTGGAGGAGCTGATAAAACTAGATGAGAAGATGGCTTTGATGCTATGTTAATTGCCTTATTTTTCTCCTTCTTATTTTCATTGGGCCTCACCTTATATAGGGGGTTATTTGAACTCTTATTAGTGGAATCCTACCTAGTTGTGTACTTTAATGTGCCTATAGAGAGAAGTTTGACTTCCCATTCCTTCACTGTATGGCATAAATATGGAAAGGATGGAAACCTTTTGAATAATATAGATTCATGTAATGATGGTAATAATATTTGGTTGAGTATGTCATGGATTTATCTATCTACCATGGGGATAGTCATCTTTGTTAATATCATTTTATATCCCAAGACATATTCAATTATTGGCTCATTATATTTTTGATTTAGTTGAGCAACTTGAGCATAGGAAAATTTATCACTATTGTTGATCAAAAAGTGTGACAAAAACATATCGATGAGTGGATTAAATTTTATAATGGATTGATTAGTTATATCATAGAGCCATTATAATGCATAATCCTTTAAAATATGAGGGAACAACTTGGTCATGAGCCAATCATTGGACACGTAGTCCAAACATGTTGCATGGAAAGTCTATAGATAATGCTTTGGGTCAACATTACCATAATATATACTAATTTTGGCTTCCACAAATTTGGATGGCAAATAACTTGCCACTATATCATGTGTTAAAGGCATATGTAGGAGCACATGAGAGTCCAAGGTATGAGATGGCCTAGTAGCACCCTACTGAAGATGTAACACCTTAGTCTATAAAGAATGTATCTCTTGCCTAAGGGATTATACATCTAAAGAGGAGGGATGCCTAGTATCCATAGGAGGTGTTTCCACTGATGAGATTTGGCTAGTTGTACTAGGTTGTTGTAGAGTATGAGTTATCTCAATAGTAGGTGTAATAATATTAGCATATGTGGGCTTGAAGGATTGACCTATAGTGGATTTCAAGAGATTTTATTGAACAATATAGATAAGTTCATATTATATATCTGAATGTTTAGAAATGAAATATTGCAATTGTTTCTTATCAGTCTCATCAAATTGGTTATTGTATTCTTCCATTGTAGGTTGGGATGTTGGATAATAAAAAGGTGTATATTTCAAACCTTTTAATAAATTAAATCTATGAAATATTATTTAAATAAAATAAAGAAATAAATTTGAAAATAATTATTGAGCATATAAAATAAAATGACACAAACCATAATAAAATCTAAGGATAGGGTTTGGATGTTATTCTAAGTAAGCTGGGTTCACTAGATGATTTGATTATTTTAAGAATTATGGAATGTAAAACCCTAAGTAGATAAAGAGCTAAGTATATAATTCAGGGAATAAATATAAAAATATCAAAATCTAATGATTTGTATAATAATTGATTTGTTTTCTTAGCCTATAAATAGTAATGAATTATAAGAGATGTACATATCTAAAAAAATGACCATGACAGACAAGTGGTAGGCTAAAAATCAGTATGAAAATAGTGTAGGGTGTCATTAATAAGAAATAATGATCAAAGTACACTTCAAATAGTAGTGTCATCTCTTTTCAAATAATGCACTGCACTAGTGTCCTCTTGTGCCATGTTAATGACCTTGAGTAGATATAATAATGATTTTCTAGGAGGATGTTTGCCTTATTATGAGAATCTTATGTCTATATGATTGAGTTCTAAATCACTGTTTGTTCTACATTTTAACTAATATCGATGTGAAACCCTAAAAATCGATGATTAATAGGCTTTTGAGGAATAAAAGTAAAGTTAGAGTGGAATTTTTAGTGTATGTTGGATGTGAACTCAACACCCCATATGCTAAGCATTGCCTACATACTAATACCTTGAAAGGGGATCAAGCCCAATGTAATTCTCCTAGTCTAAGTGTTGGTGAAAGTGCAAGTGCATGCTAGTATGAATTATTTAAGTGTGTATTAAGATTTTAAACTTGAGTAATCTAAGATATGGGCTACTATATATGGGTGTATGCAAAATTAGGGTAGAATAGGGATCAATGACTTTGATTTGCATAATTGTTTATGAGAATTGCATTTATTTTCCCTCTAGTTGATAAATGAATAAGAGTGGTAATTATATAGTGTTCTTGTGCTTATAAAGACATGAAATGAGTCTAGTCTAACCTTAAAATGCTTTGGAAATCAAAAATATATTCGTTAGGGGTAAATAAGGTTGAGGGTCAATAGTGTTTCCCCTTTGCCAATAACACGATGTGCTATAGACCAAAAAGCTATATTAATGTCCAGGTGGCTGGAATGGATGAAAAAGGGTCCTATATGCCTTGAAGATGTCCTAATGTGGCTTTTGGTATATTTAGGCATGGCCTAAGTGCACATATAATCTATAAAAGGATCAAAAGAGGCCCCATGATAAGTCTATGGCTAAGTTAAGAATAGGGTGGTATCAAATGACACTCTTTGCATTAAATTGACACTTTAGATGACTAAACATGACATTAAAAATGATTAAAATCATGATGTAAAATGTGTTCCTTATCATGGAATACAAAACCTCTCCAAATAGTTTAGGTCCATGCATATCCCTCTACTCTTAATTCATATTATTTCAAGGATAGATGCACTTTTAGCAATGGGTGTGCATATGGATACAATATGTTACATGAAATATTTAAGAGACATTTTTGGTCACTTTTCAAGTGATATAGATAATATGACAATGAGAAAATATGTTGAACAAAATTTATTAAAATAAAGATGAAAGTCTAACAACATGATAATGATTCTACTACCATTAATATGTGGTATGAAAAGGAGAAGTTCAATTGTTTTTGTTACACCATATTTGGAAATAATGCTAACACCATTCATAAAGAGTATTTAGATTTGATGTATGTTATAAATGGTGGTGAAACATTCATATTATAATTTTATGTATATGGATTCAACTTTAAACACCAATTATAGGGCATGTTCAAGTTTAATTCAAAATTTGATCTTGTATTTATAATGTAGTTGCATATGTTTTTTATAAATTAATAAGGAAAAAAAAAAAATTATATTTAACAATTTAGCTACATATTTTCATTAATAAAATGAATTTTAAGACTATAAATTTTTATATTTTCTTAATAATTATCTTGTAACAATATGGTATCTCTATATTAGCTATATTTTCTTATTTCCATTATATCTTTTTATGAGGAGTGTGGTGGTTTATAATTCAGTCAAAAAATGCAAACCCATTATTTTTTTCAAAATGTGGAAGAAAATAAGGGTATTTTTTCCATAACCATGGTTATTAAATACAAATCTAGGAAGAAAACATGCCTTGTCTTTTTCCCCCAAAATTTAGTTTTCTTTTAACACTTAAATATTGGCTTACCTCAAGTTAAATTTTATGTTTAGCTCTATCTATGTTTACAATCTACTCTTATATTTATAGTTTATATTTTAACATCTATTTTACTTTCCTATAAAGATGGCATAAGTTTAGCTCACAATTTCCTTTTGTATTTATGGTTTAGTTTCATATTTCCTCTTGTTTTGAATACATAATTTCATTTATATTTTACATTAACAATATATTATTTTTATTTTCATGAGATGTAGTATCAACTCTATACACTAGTTGATTTGATTAGCAAGAGAGTGGTGTGCCAATGGCATGGGTGATTGCATCACATAATATGACTTGTCATATCTAAAAATGATTTGAAGAGATATATAACAAAGGCCTTCACCATTGACCCAATTGGTAGGTGGTTACATTCATGATTGGTGATGTTTTATATGATCTTGAAGCAATATATTACATTAATTTATTGTTTGGTAATATTTTTTTGCTTTAAAAACTTATTTTTAGGACATTTATTTTGAGTATTTTGGCTTTTCTAAGAATTTTTTCAAGTACAAACAAATTATTTACATGTGGAATGTTTGTAGAGTATGGTTGAAAAATATGATGAGATATGGCAGTAATAAGAACATAATGAGGTAAATGTTTTCCAAAATTGGATAGATAATGTAGGTTACTCATGATCATGAAAAATTTATGAGTGACATAGCATGCATTTGTGTAGAGTTTCAAAATGATCATGAAATTATGGAATTATTCTTGAAATATTGGATCAATAATGATAGAGCTTGTAATGCATTGTTTTCTTGTGCATCGTAAATAATTATATCATGTAATCATTATTTCAATCTTTCTTGTATACTTTCAAGTAACATCTTCATGGTTTTTTCACATCACTGATGTTGAATAATTCATTTTTTTGGAAGATATGTGGGCCAAAATATTTTGTGATTTCCCTCACTCAAATCACGATACCAATACATCCATTAAATCATACAATTTATTTCTAAATATAATGTTTTTAGTTGACTAGATGAATAAATGTGGCCAAAGAATGGATTAATTGATGTTTGTTCTATTAAAGCAAGTTGATCCATACTAAAAAAATCATAAACATTTGAAGCAACTAGGATTATGGAAGAACTATAAGAAGGTGAACTCTTATTACTAGTAATTAGGAAAGTCTAAAAATATCCTAGATGGGCACTATTATCCTTATGAGAGAATTGTGGATGTTTATTGGGTGAGAGTGTAAATGCGAGAGAATATCATATATCTCTTTTTAAAAAAATTCCCATTATTTTACATGTATGATTGTATATGGGATCTACAATGAAACTAATGCAAGAACTTGTTTAATGTAAAGTATTTGATATTTCTAGGGGTCTAAAACATTTAAAATAATGATTAAATAAATAGAAATATTTATGAGGAGGTAAATACTTATGTTAAATTTCAAGATCTACAAGTTAACATTGTCAATTAATATAGTGAAATTGAATGCCAAAATGTTATTTGTGAGGGTACAAGAAAGTGTAACTTACCCTACATAAAAACATGTTTTTCAAGAAAACATTAATTGGGTGAAATATTTTATTGAACATCCTATATATTATGTAGGTAGTAGATTAAAATTAGTTTCCTTGGTTGTAATTAGATATTACAAGGTTAGAAAGGGAACCTTGGTGTACTATAAATTTATTGTTAAAATTATGTGCACTAATGGTTAATTGAAATGGATCCAAAGTTTTCTTAGTCCATTATCAAGGGGAAATCAAAAAAATAAAGCCAAATCTAAAATAAATTCAAAATCGAATTTACAACATCATGTTTTTAGTGTTCTACAATATCTAAAACATGGTCACATGGATAAAAAGTGAGTGTCTCAATTGGATAACTAGTTAGAAAAAAATGTTTCAGAAACCTTTGCCATTGGTACCAAACCATAGAGTGATGTTACACACAATAGTAATCATGTGATTCAAATATTACCTCTTGATACCACCCATATTAGATGTAGATTGTCCTTGGTAGTTGTCTTGGAAGGAATAAAAAAGTTAATGTTTTTCTGTATTCTTTTCATTTTGTGTTAGTGTTTTGAATTATAGTAGTCAATGTTTTTAGTTTTACTAATCAATTACTTAGTTACTAATTTGACTAGTCACTTAGTCAATTAGGTAGTTGCTAATTTATGAATAATATAATGAATATATCTCATGTTAAAATGTTGGGGAAGAACCACAAGCATGTGTGATAATATTATAGTCTACACTAAAGACGAAAACTTGGCACTTTCATTTGTTCATGGATTTGGAGTGGCCACTAATAGTTTTGCATCTACAATAGTAACACTACAATAATTTCATCTTGGACAAAATGAATTTTACAAAATTAATGACATGGTTTAGGAAGTTCAATAGGTCCATTTTGAAGGAAATAAAATTTCCAAATATAATGGTATGGTTTGAAATTAAATATGAAATTTATGATTATGTTTAATAAAATGATGAATCACAATGTTGAATGAATTTGTAATATTATATACTCAACTCATATTCCATATGAAGAGACACTTTCAAAAGAATTTGAAATCAATAGTTTATGTTGATAAATTTGTGACACTTGTTATGTCAATTTTTTTTATTTATATGTGATTTGTGACCTAATTTTATTTCAAAAAATTTTATGATGGTAATTGTATCTAGAAATAATAAACATTAAAATTGCTAAGAGAAAATGCTCCATTTTTTTGGCTTTACCTTTAGTGATACACATTGTGTCAATCTTTATGTTAGGAGCATGCATTTACATTTTCCATCATGTTTTCTTTATTTTTGACCTCTCAAAAATAGTATTTTAATTGTGATATTTTAGTTTATTAATTCAAATGTATTTTATATTGTAAACCTAATGGCATTTCTAATTCTAATAGGAAATAAAGTTTAATAGATGAATGTCTAATTAAAAATTCATACTTTGAAACAAAAATAATATTGAATAGTATTGTTTAAATTTTACCAATCAATATAGATCTTATTTGATCAATGTCTAGTTGTCAAGTTAAAACATAGTCATCATATAGGTTAGAATTTAGAGAGAAAGAAATAAGTACCAAGACATTAATATTTATAGTAGCACATTCCCGTACCTCTTATTAAAATTTAATACAATATTATTTTAATATATGTAAATACCTATTCAAGAGAATGAAAAAATATATCCACCACTATAATGAAATCATGAAAACAAACTTTTGAACCCTTTAATATAAAAAATATTATCTCAACATCAATACCTCAAAAAAAAAATTATGTTACTTTAGATGATTGAAATATGAAAAATCTTCTTCAATTCTTCATTACAATGAGTGAAATATGAAAATCTTGATCACCTACATTTGAATATGATCTCCAAATGAGAAAAGGTGAAACAAGGAGCACACAAATAACTAGTGTAGATAAATGAAAGTAAGGATAAAAAATGCACGAAGAGTTGGATCTAAATGAGAAAAAGTGAAACAAGTAACCCACAAATAAATAATATAATGTAGATAAATGAAAGTAAGGAGAAAAAATGCACAAATAGTGGAGTAAAAAATATTTGGAAGAAATGAAATGAAGGTGGAAGTATTTTTATAACCTTAAAGTAGATTAAAAAGGTGAGAAAAATATTTAATGCATGATTCTAGGGAGGTTTTATTTTTTAGACTTATGAATGAGGGGATAAATTTGTAATTTATTACATTCAAGTCTAGGGATATAGTTGTATAATAGGTCAAGTCTCTCCTCTTATTTTGGTGAATGGGGGTATTTTACAAGATTTATTTTTGGCATGGAAGTATAAAAATTCCAACAATCCCATTATACAAAATCATCTTTTTTCATATTGAAAGAGAAATTAGGTCAGTAGGGTTTTTTGAGCTTGTTTCCTTACTCGTGGGTGTAATAAAATTAGGTTAGTTGGGTTTTTTGAATTTGATTTGAATGTGTAAAGTATCTACTAAAATTCCATAAATTTTTTAAATTAAATGACTTAAAAACCAAATAGGGAAGTTGCAAACTCAATACACTTGTGTAATGATCTAACATGTAACAAAATTATGTTAAGCTCATAAAAATACAAATGAATTGGTAAAATCAAGGTTTGATACAATTGAGATATTGGTGCGATGGTAGAATAAAAACTCACCATCTCACTTGAAGTATACAAAAAACATGGAAATAGGGTTAGTAGGGTTTAAATACATGTAAAACACATAAGAAAAATCCTTTAAGGTTTATAATTTTTTTTTTTAAATTCATTTTTTTAAAGGAAACATATATATTTATTATATTTTGAGAAAATGGGTATTCAATAATTTATTTAAAAGTTGTATTTAACATATATCTAATAAAAGGGTGATTGTTACAAATAACTAAAAGAAGAATTTATATATTAGAGAAATTAGGAGTAAAGAGATTGAAAAAATACTAGAATTTTAACAAGTTCGGAACCATAAAAGGAAGTAAGAGTAAAAAAATTACTTAGTTCAAATGAAGAACAAAGGAATTGAAGAATATTAATTGGTTTGAGAAGAATAACTTGGTTAAATTGATTGGCCAAGACCAACGATTGCATATATTCCATTCTGAGCACCATGCCCACTATCAAAATTCAAGGGGAGTCTGATCCAAGACCATCCTTATATCTTAAATCTATCTTCTAATAAAATATTTAATTTAACATCATTTTTAAGGGATTGAGAATTTTTGGAATAAAATTCAATCAACATATGCAAGAATTAGATCTTCGTAAAGCCTAATTAGAGCTTTGCAAGAATTTTAATCTTTTCATTTCACTTTTGAGCCATACAAAACTAGAAGCTTTGTGCAAGCTAAAAGACACCTTGCATTACTATAGCTTCATAATTAGTGAGGGATTGTCACAAGAATACAAAAGCCTCAAAAAAATTATGAGCTTTGTAATAATATGAAATCTTAACAAAGATAAACATGATTTTCAAGACTATGAAAGCTTCACACTATCATGAAATATTTTTAAGACTATGCGATATCATAATCTTATTTTATCTTGAACTAAAACTTGCTTCACCTTGTGAATTTCAAACTATCACCTATGCCATATTATTATAGTAAGCCAATTTCTTACACACGAGTTGTAAGGAGAAATTATTCAACATATTTATGAAATATACTCATTATTTACATCAAAATCCAACAAATTTTCATGGTGAGGACCTATTGTAAAAAAATAAGTGTTTGTAAACTACTTGTATTGTGAAAATTGTGCTTAAATCATTTTTTGGGTGAAAACTTACAATTTATATTGTTATCAGGCATATAAATCAAATCTCAACAAAGAATGTGGAAATTATTGAAGTAACACAATATTCTTAAATGTATTTATATTGAAGAATACTTGGATTGATGGCTTACCAAATACACATTGGTATTGTAATAAAATAACATGTATCAATCTAAAAAATATCATGAAAGAAGCACCATACAACTGGATTTGCAATAGTTAATCAATGCATTTTAAACTATTCATGTAACATGTTAATTAGTGTTCGAGTGGAAATCTAAATTTATACACACCAAAAATCTTGTAACACATTATTCCATACATATGTCATATGTAATATCATGCTAGGGTTTTATAATCATCAAGAAGAGAGGGGTTCTATGAGAGATTTCTTGGAAGAGTCTCCTAGTGGTGTTTTATGAGTTCTAGTATAGTTGAATATATTTGGGTTTTATAATAAATGGACTAAGATCACTATAGCTTGTAGTGACTAAGAAAGATAATTTTTAGTGTGCATAGGAGTGAAAATGAAGTAAGGTCAAAAACTATTTGAGCTATGTAATTTTGTCTTCTTTCAAGTTGTGAAGAGTAGTGTTAATAGTGCTATTCATTATGAATTGTGTACTTTATGGATTGTGTACTTTATTGTTATATTATATTTTAAATAATGAATGAGTGATTTTTTAAGTTTTTCACTCTTCTGCTATCATTATGAATTGTGTACTTTATTTCAACTATGAGTTAGAAGTTGTTCATTTGAACTACAACCCACATCATCATCAATGTATAACATAAAAATTACTTAAAGCCTAAATACGTTACATAATAACTTTATTAATATTTATGTTGAACACATTCTATTGATAGGAACATTGCATATTTTTTTTTATGGATCTAAATATGTAGATACAATTGGGCGATAGATGAAATGCACATTAGATGTAATATAAGACCACTTGAAAATGCTAGTGATAATACAGAGGCTCCTAAATAGTGACACCTTCCATAGAAAATTCTCTTCACATCACAGATTGATTTTGGTCCCACTTTCATATGAACATTAGCCTCTGTAAAAGTCCATCACAAACAATAAAAAATGTCTATAGTGGAACATTCATTTTGTTAGGCTTTTGTGCTTCCAAAATCAGTTGATTATGAGTGCACACATTTCAAAAAAATATTGAATACATAACTTATATTCCATTACACATAATATAAATGGGTACTAAACATAGTCCCTTATCTCTCATAACTCCACTTTTAGTTTCGTTATTATCTGTTATAGCTTGTACTACATGGTCGTCTTTGTTCTTATCATTTTCTTCAAATGCTTAAAATCTTAAGGGAAAATAATATATTCTAAATTGATGTCTTATGTTAATGTTTATACATATAAAAAAATTTGGACACTATTATCCCATGATATTTTCAAGAGTTATGTATTAGTACACATAAAATACATTTACCATTATTTAATCTCAATATCAATAATCTCAACAACAATAAATATATCTTGAAATATCCATAAAAGAATACAAAAGATTCTGATCACAGTGATATTATAAATTATTTATGCATTGTAAGTAATAATAATGTCCACATATAATCAAATAGACAAATCAACTATAAAATTACAACAAGTACCTAAACCAATAGTTTACAAATTAACTAGAGCAATCGATAAGAGCATTGTAGAGTACAATGTCAACTCTATGAGTTACTACCTTCAAGAATGGAAGAATAATAAATCAAGAAATAATTGATTTTTGGAATGAGTTAAAATATTGGTGCCACATTGTATAAAGACTATAGAGCAATGAAATAACATTGCCATTCCACATGCCTTATATTTTGACACATTTCAACCATTTATAATGAACTTAACTATGCCAAATTCTTTGCTAAGGTGGAGTGTCAGTATCAAACTTACTTTACACATATGTATGTAATGGATAATGTTCTTAGGTGCCTAATATTAGATCTTTAAGAAGATTAATCCAATATTATTTCTGTTTTTATTCTTATTATTATTATTATTATTTATTAGGTATATAGTATTTATAAAATTATATATATATATATATATAATTCTATAATATAATAATAATATAGTATATATGATTGTAATAGTAAATGGAGTCAACGGTCATACCAATTTACACTCCCTCGCTATATGAAAACAAAATAAATGCCTATTGAGGTAGCCCATGGATTTGGTAAGATTCAATTATCCATATCATTATTTATAATGAATAATGACAATGGAAACTACAAAGCTCTCTCTCTATATATAGATCTATAAGCCTCTGCCAAAAATGATAATTATTGCAAAGCCCTATATAATGAGAGTGGTAGTATTCGAGATCATGACCATGCTAAGGATGGAAGTAGAAGACTCCACAATTATAAATCAGTATAAAATGATGGTTGAGACAAGGGAAACACTTAATTTAGGTATGAGGATAAATTAAGTCATTCACGGTAAAGGTGGAATCTGAAATACAAGCATAAACAAAAGAAGCCATCTAGAAAAAAGAAGAGCTTGAATTTATCTCTTGGAATGAATTTATCCATGGCTTTGTTAGAGGCCACCTATTACTATGTATGTATTAACATCTACCATGACTATGCTTGGACATGGTTGCCTTGAAAATGGTAGAGAATAGTGTAGAAGTAGTAGTGCACATAATGAAGGGTGGTCACACAAATTCAAATTAATATAAACACATAATTGATTAAAATTATAAAGTTAATTTGGTTTCATAAATAAATTAGATGTAATATTATATAACTATATTAGTTTCCCCAATAATGAAGGCTACGTCAGAAGGGATGTAATTTTCTATTTTTAAAAGTGAAAGAATGTAAATAGATAGTTGTACCTAACTTGAAACCAATGATCGTGGGCAACAGTGGAATTTATGTTAGTTTAATTATAATTATAATCCACATGAAAGTTATGTTACGAGAAATGATAATTGTAAAACATGATTGTAATGTTTATAAACAAAAAAAAAAGTTACATACAAGAAACATATCTACATATATATAAATCACTTTTATTTCCATAAACAAAGTGTTACATTTATTGGTTTGAAGCCTATGAATATTTGTTATGGAATATTAAGATGCACTTTAATCTACATTATGCATAAGAATATACCACATTAGTCATTCCTTTTACTTTTGGCTCTATCACTTGTTCCTACATTATCAAAACCATTACCATTAAAGAGAGTTTTACGGGTTGTTCAAATTTGAGGTTAAGATAAACAAACACTTATAGGGTAACTTGTGAAAAGTCATGCCATGTGGAAGACACCATCATACCCTCTATAACTTAGATCATATTTAAACAACACCCACTCTTACAATTGAATTACCAACATGCTAAATACCCCATGTTTTCCCCTCTGCTAGTGTTATAACCCTCAATCAACTTGTCCTTATTTATTCCAGCTATCAATTGCCTCGTATCATAACATTGGGCACTTATTTTTATTACTTATACAAACACATCAACTCACATATACCATCAGATTACAAGATCAATGCATAGGAATAGTAGCAAAAAATTAAAATAATAATTTGTTGATAAGCAAAATCTAATATTAACTACTCTATTTCAACGAGCTTAATATAATATTGTAATATATAATATAATTCTAATATAAACATGTATATTATCATCAATTATTTTAAAGGTAAAGTTACATGAGAAGGGATATGATTTCGTGTTTTGATCAAGTGGGGTTTCGTAAAGTGGAAGTGTAAATTAGTAGTTATATTGCACTTGAAACTCATGACCTTTGATCTTGTCTCATACTTTGTGTTCAAGGCATGAATAAATAATAATGATATTTGTATTGGAGGTGATATTAAAAAATGAGGTGTGTTCATTCATATGATGTGGCAATGAGTTGTGCAGGGAGGAGACATTTCATTTCATAAGAAGGGATGTATTTTTTATTTTTTTTTGTAAACTAGAGTTTTTTAAAGTAGAAGTGTGTAAATTAGTGGTCATACCTCATGGCCATTGATTCATATCACCTTTTATGCATGAAGAAAGAAACAATAAGCTATGATTTCTAGTGAAGGTAATTGTATAAAATTAAGTTGTGTATTCCTTCATATGATAATGCTATGCACTAGGAGAAGTTAGGTTTCATAGTGAGCTTGCACAATAATGAAGTGGTGGGGAAGGCAAGGCCATATATAGCATGAGAGTGGTGAAATAAATCAAGGTGACTTCAGTGGTGATGGTGAGGGGCACTGGTAAGGTATTTTAGGTGGTTATGTTATATATTTTACAATTTTTTAATATTGAGAATAGCTATATTAAATAATAATAAATAAAATAATATTATAATATAATATAATATAATATAATATAATATTATATTATTAATCTAATAAATAGAATACAAGATGTAATTTTTTATTTTGGTAAAGTATGGTTTTGTAAGGCAAAAGAGTGTACATTGGTAGTCATACCTCACTTGAAACCCATGACCGTTGACCTCAGCTCACCTTTTGTGCACACAATGATAAGCAACAATAATCATATATTTTTGGTTGAGGTGATGGTATATAATGAGATTGTGTATTCATACATATGACATCACAATAAAATATGTAGGGACAAGATGTTTTATTTCATGAAAAGCTTAAGCAATCGTGAAGTGGTGGGGAAGGGGCCATACAAAACATGAAAGTGGTGAAAGATTTTAAGGTGAGAGGGCTGGTGATGGTGAGAGGAAATGATGGGGTATTTCATGTTATATTAGACACCACAGAGCACATATCATACATTAGAAGTAGATTTAGGGAAATTTTTTCATTTACATGACTTGCATACATTGCAAAGGGGTATGAAGCTGGTAAGGTGGAAACATATTTTATTGGCTATTTCCTATTGGTAAGGGTGGATGAGGATGTTATGAGCACTAATTTTATTGTGATAGGGCTCTACATCCAATGAGTGGCTCGAATTTACATTACAATGTTGTTTATGTGGGGACAAGAATTGAGGTACTAGAGCCTATCTTTTAGCTTATCTTTGTCCATGCTGTGAATATATTAACATCTACAACAATTAAATCATGCTTAACAACACACTGAAACACAAAAATCAGATCCTTGGAAGAAAGAGCAAGGCAATAAAGAACATGCAAGTGTCAAAAGATTTCAAAGTGTGATGGGGTGGTAATAGTGAGTGCTAATGATGGGGTATTTCAAGGGATACCATATGCTAGGGGGGCCATATTGTAAAACAAACCTAGATTCATGGCATTGGTTAGATTTACATGTTGATAGGCTAGGTGACAATTAGATACCACAAGCATTCCTTGTCATAGCCTTAACAATTGTGAAAAACATTAGGGTTGTTCTAAAATTTGAATGACAACACCACCAGATCATTGTTGCATTAGTGACTTGGTTGTTCATTATGTTATATTTCTTATAAATTTATTTTTCAAAATAATTGTATTAAACAATAATAAATAGACTAATATTATATTAAAATATTATACATTAATATTAAATTACAGTATTAATATGATAAATAGAATACAAGATGTAATTTTATATTTTGGTAAAGCGTGGCTTTTTGAAGCGTAAGAGAGTAAATTGGTAGTCATACGTCACTTGAAACCCATGGCTGTTGACCCTGTCTCACCTTTTATGCACATGATGGTAAGCAAAGAGAATAATATACTTATGGTGCAAGCGGTGGTACAAAATGAGATTGTGTGTTGCTTTAAATGACATGGAAATGAGTTGTGTAGGGAGGAGACTTATTTTCTCAAAGAGTTTGAGTAATGGCAAAGTGGTGGGGAAGGACTAGGACTGATTTAATTACAATAGGACTCCATGTCTTATGTACAAATTGAATCAATGTAATGCTGCTAATATACGAATAAGACATTGAGGTCCCAAAGTCTATATTGTAGCTTCCATTCATTCATGTTGCTAATATATTAACACATGAAAAAAAACACATCTATCTTCTAACATTCCTTGCACTATCAAAACAACTGCTAATATTTATTGTATCTATTAATAGCTGAAAAAGAACATAATTAAAAAATAATAATAATAATTTAAAAAAAAAAGCCAAAAAAAAACTTTAAAAATGTCATTAACAATACTAATTGTCATTTGAGTGTAATATTTAATGTCCCTTTAAATATATCAAATAGTATATGAAATCTACAAAGTATTATTTAATGGATTGTTACGAATGGGAAATTTGTTGTGAAAGAATTACCATCTCTCGTATTTGATTATGAAATTATTGGCAAGTTCATTTTAACATAGTAGTTTTTGAATAATGTGATAACTAGAGATTATGATTATGATAATGTGAATCTTTGACATTTGGTCCAAGGGAAATAGAAGGTTATGTTCGTAGGACAAAGGAGAATCTTTGACATTATGATACTTCCAAATTTTGTCTCGCACTTGCTGAGCTTTGAATTTGGACTGTGCGAAAGAATTGGTTGATCACTTTTCGTAAATATAATATATTTGAATTGGTTTATCATGGCTCAAGATTTTGGAGCAACTTGATTTTCCATCATCAAAATTTCAAACTCTTATGTCATTGACAACTCGACTAGTTGATGACCTGAAAGATTTCGAGGTACTTAAAATTAAAATTACATTTTAATTATATTAAACATAATATTGATGTAATATATTATTATAATAAAGGTATTTATGAACTAATATATCTTCAACAATTTTGAAGGATGAGAAAGCTCGTGGGGAGGTAGCTTCAAGCATAGAATGTTACATGAATGACAATCCTGGTTCTACAACAAACGATGCTTTAAAGTATATCACATCTCATGTTGATAGTTGTCTGCAAGAGTTGAATAAGGAGTTTCTTAAATCCTCAAGTATGCCAACTTGTTGTAAGAACTTATATTTCAATGCTGGGATGAGAGGCATATTTTTTCTTTTCAAGGATACAGATGGTTTAACTTTTTCTCATCACAAGGAGATAAAAGATGCCATCACAAAAGTTCTAATGGAACCAGTGGTATTATAGCTTTAAAAAATAGATTAAGAAATTAGTTTAGAAAGTGATATGTTGAATGTCATATTTGAATAATACTATAAATTTAAAATATAGATTTTAAAATTAATTTAGAAAATATTATGTTGAATATTAAATTTGAAATTCAATTAGTGATGAACATTTTATTTAGTAAACAAATTATTTATTATTATGAATGTCATATATTTGGTTTAGTATTTTTAAATACATTCTTTAATTTAAATTATACATTTTGATGTTATAATTATAAATTATCATTAATATTTTACTTAATCTTAATTTATTTATTCATTTTAAAAGTATAGTTTGTTGTTGTCCATTTGATAATTGATTGCCTTGTGGATATGCAAAATATCCATGAAAAATGGTTGTTTTATACAAGTTCAAATTATATACGTTAGGCAATTGCATAACTAAAATGGAAAATAATTTACTCCTAATAGTTATTGAGTAATCACGATATATAAATATGTGAGTTTAAGCTACCACAATTTCTTCTAAAATAGGCTTAATACATGTTCAAGAATTACCTCACAGTTTGGTCATCTTTGTTTTCTTGTAATTGAAATTAGACATCAACAGCCATGCATTTATTTATATCTTGTTTTCTTGGTGAAATTTTATTGGATTTTATGAACATGATCCTAGTTGAATTTTTTCTTGTTTTAATTAATGTACTCATTATCCATTTTATTTTTGTTTATATGGCAATGGTCCATGCGTCCTCAACATGGCTCCTCACTTCATTTGTATTTTCATAAAATTATTTTACTTTTAATTAGCTTTTTAATCCACAGACATAATCTCCCCCAACATTTATGGATAATGATATGTAATTATTTAATAGGTTAATGTATAGGGAATTTTATTAGAAGAATATTGTAATTCAAGGTCTCATCAATGGACCGATAATCCTTCTCTATAGGACCATCCTGAAGAAAAGGTCTTTTTCAACAATAAGGTATAAATCTATATTCTTTTTTATTTATGTATCTACACAAGTTTTATTATTTAACAAATGTTTATATTGGCTTTCATGTATAGCAATTAATCTAATTGCTAATATGTGCACAAAAATTGTTAATGCCAAAAAGAAAAAAATTACCTCAAGTGAGGGCAGGAGTGGGTGCAAAAAACAATAGGCAGGGGTGTAACAGGCGTGCATAACAGATGAGGAGGGAACACCCAAAGAGAGAGATAATGGCAGATAATAGCATATGTTCTTCAAAATTTATTATGTACTTGCTCATTTTATTTTAAGTTATGTTTTGTGTGAATTTAGGGTAACATTTGAGCATTTCCTAGTTAAATGTGGTCTCTTTTATATCCTGAAATATTTTCATTAAATCTGAGCATTACCTAAGTAAATGTGGTTTCTTTTATGTTCTTGCACAAGTCTATCTACAAATAAATGTTAATTTATGAGCAGTCTTTATGCCTCTATTTTCAAAGTTAACAAAAACACTATCAATAGAACGATAGTTAACACAACTTAAATTTTATAAATATTTTAAAGCACACATTGACAACTTATTACTCAAATAATTATCATTTATGTGTAATTTTTTTTGAATGCACAACTGTTATTTTATTTATATTATAATTTGCATTAATATTTTTAAAATATAAAATTAATAAATATATCATATAATTATAATTAATAAATATTTTATAGTATGAATGAGTATGAGATGGAATTTTTTAGAAAGTAATCCTCTTATTAATTAAATATTAATTTTTATGATAAATTTTATCCATGATTAATTGACTACTAAATATCTTAATTTAATTTTTTGACATGAATTTATATTTATAAATTAATTAACCTGAATTCAAATCTTATAAATAGATAAATAACTTATTTAAAATATATAGATGTCTTGATTTGGTATTTTGATAAAAACTTAAATTTAAACTAATTGATTTGATTATTTATATGCACTCTTTTTATAAATATGATAATAATTTATATTAAAATTGAACAATTCCTTTCTATAAATACCTTCAACGAATATCTTAAATTTATTTTAGACTTATAAAATATGTTTCGTTTTCTATATCTTAATAATAATAATAATAAATTGATGATACAAATTAAAAACAAAATAATAATATTAATAATAACTTAAATAATATAAAATTATAATTTTAATATTTATATTAATTTCTTGTTTAAATGTTACACCATTTTCCATTCACAAAATAATAATTTAATAAAAATAGAAATAAATAAAATAAATAATAAAAATATAGAAAGATCATCAACACCGCATGGGTGTTGTGACTCAAAATCCATAGGCCTCTGTTTCTTACTAATATATGTTGTCATAACTAATTAAAACCTAAGTTCATATGTACACTTAAAAAATTCTCTTTGAATTTGGAGTCTTCCATTTTTTAGTTTTATAAATTGTGACTTCCAAGAATTGGATGATCACTCCTCATTAGTATAAGAATATTAATATATTTTAATATATCTATAGTTTATTATTGTTTAAGAGCTTAAAAATATTAATATTTTAAGGTCATTTAAATTAAAAGATGATGAAAGTTACATACCTAATATTAATATTTATTGAAATAGAAATTATCATATTAATTCGTGGAGTGATGATTTTATACAATCTCTTAATTTATCATACGAGATATAAAATATCCGATAAATCTAAAAGTATAAAAATATGTATAATATCAAAAAAATAATAGTATTGGTTTTTATACTTTTAAAGTTAATATAAATGTTTGATATTGTTATTTGTAAGCATGCACTTTTATACTCTGAACATATGGAAATTATGATTAAATAGATTGACAATATATTTTTAGGAGTTGGAGATAGAGAAAAATATAATCTATTTAATAAGTATTGGTTGGTTGTTGCACAATGTTTGGGAATAGATTGATATTTCTATGAGAAATTCAATGTAGTTTTTGATTAACTTACACGTGTGTCTATCTCCTCAAGAAAGAGTGTAATAAATATACTTGGACAAGTGCTTCAAACACTAAATATCTTAGTGCATATAATAATAGTTTTTAACTTGTTGTATGGTAAAATAATTTTGTCATTATTAGGTGTTGGAATGAAAATATTATTGATGGTGTCAACACAACAACGTTGGGATTTTAGACATTACAGATGAATAGATACAATATCTCTACAGATGCTGATTTTTATTTTGTTTCCTTGTGATAATATTCTTAGTAATGATTTTTGTAAATTAGCAAAATATTTCATATGTGAACAAATGTATTTCAAAGGTGAAGATGGACATTTATTTTCCTTTGAATTGAGTAAAGCACAACCAAAGCTATCAAGTATGTTGAATTTATGTAAATCTTCGCAAATTGATTTTCCTAGAGAAAAAATATTGAAAGAGGTTGAAGTTTTTATGTTTGTATACCTACAAGACATTGTGAAGGAACATTGGGAGTTAAAATGAGAAAAACCCACTCTTAATAGAGGAAATTGCTTTCTCATGCCCTAGCTTCTAAATACTCAAATATTATTAAGTATTATTAATTCATCTATTAATGTGTCTGCATGTTGATTACGCTTTGAAATATCCTTGAAGCATAACATTCCCATATGGGATACTAGGAACTATATTGAAAAATTTAAATGAGACAATAAAATTGTTTTCCTTTTCAATGACATTTTAAAGTAAGCTCAAAGTTCATATCATTATTGATATTTGAGATTTTCCATCTAAAAAAAATAGTTAATACAATTTATGCATTAGAATTTTTTATAATGATAATTAACATCAAAATAAAATTTAACATTGATAATATCTAAGATCTTTTCATGTCTATAATTTAACTTAGGATGTCTAATGCTTATTACCAAAGGTTTTTGGAACTAGCAATATTACAATTCAATATTTATAATCTCAACACTAGATCAAATTAAAAATAGTATCTTATTAACTATTAACCATAGTAAACATGTATCTATATTGAATTAAATTTAGAGTAAAATTAAATGAAATTATACTATTATAGATAGTGAAAACATTCAAGTTTAATTCAGTTGGATTTATTTTTTCATCGTCACGTGAAATTTTATTTTTGATGTGTTTCATAATTATTTAAGCCCAAGTTTACAACAAGAAGAATTGGTTTTACTAAACTAGTTACACGTCTTTCTCTCCTTAATGATATTTACAAAACCTATGTTTACCACAACATTGATAAGGTGATCACTTAGTATTATTTCTTTATATTAATTCTCTGATTGATCTTCTAATGTTTTAATTCATTTTCATTCTAGATGGGACATGTCTATCACAAAAAACTTTCCAAATTATATGAATACTTGTTTTAAATTTTTATACTAGATACACAAAGATTTAAAGTGAAATTGAGAAGAAACATGATCCTTTACACATTTAGTATTGTGTAATCACTCTTTTCTTTATTATGTAAATATATAATTTTATTTGAAAAACTAATATATAATATTAATAATGTGCATTTATTAATCATAAATCTTCTCTTAAGGAGAATTTAAATGTTATTTTTTCATAAAATATGTTAATTTAAAATGTTTTAGACTATATTAGTATGCATGATAAAGAAAAGTGAATATAAACTTTTTTATGTGTAAAAAGTGTTTAAAATTATAAGTTATTATATTTCAAAAAAATGATCATGAAAATACTTTATATTCACTATTTATTTTATAACAAATTTATATTTATTATCAAATTAATTATATTTGAATATTTATAATTAATTTTTTATATTGTTATTGATTATAATGTATAGACATTTAAGACAAGTATAAATTATAATTTTACGTAGATTATACTCTAATGTGATATAAGTGAATTTAATATTTAATATTTATATTTATTTCTTAATATTATTATAAGTATGATTTATAAAAATTATTATTATATTTCAATATTTTAAACTTGTTTTGGTATGCTCTTCTTTACTAATTTCAAAAAAGTAAATGAATGGTTTTTTAATTTATAAACCAACACTCGATTAATATTTAAAGAATAAAATGATAAGTTTTAGGATGTGAATGTTAATGATTTTTTTTTAAAAATATTAATAGAAACTATTTTATCTAATAATATTTTGGAGCAATTTTATTTTCCATCATCAAAGTTTCAAACTCTTATATCATTAATTATTCTATTGGTAAATGATATAAAGAAGTTTGAAGTACTTGATATTAAAATTATATTTTAATTATATTTAAAATAATATTGTTAGTATATGTTATTATATTAAATAAAATTATGAATTAATATATCTTTAAAAAATTTGAAGGATAAAAAAACCTACAAAAAGGTAATTTTAAGCATACAATGTTATATGAAAGACAATCCAAATTTTACAATAGAAAATACTTTGGAGTATACTACATTTCATATTGATAATTATCTACATGAATTGAATAAAAAGTTTCTTAAACTTTTGATATGAAAACACTTTTTAACAACTTATGTTTCAATGTTAACATGAGACGTATATTTTTATTTTTCAAAGATACCTATATTATTGGTTTTTATTATGAAAAAGAGATGATGGATGCTATAAAAAAATTTTAAATAAAACCAATGATACTATATCTTCAAAATATAGATAATGATAAAATAAATATGAGAGATATATTTTTATTTTTCAAAAATACCTATATTATTGATTTTTATCATCAAGAAGAGATGATGGATGCTATAACAAAAATTTCAATAAAACCAATGATACTATATCTTCAAAATATAGATTATGAGATTAATATATAAAGTAATTTGTTAGTTATTATATTTTAGTGATACCATATCACTCAAAATTAACTAATAAAGTGATATTTGGTGACAGACATTTTATTTTATAAGTAATTTATTATTTTGAACTTTATGGATTTGGTTTAGTATCTTTTAATATATTATTTGACATAAATAATATATTTTGATATAATTTATATAATTATAAATTATTATAAGTCATCTTAAAATATATTAGAATTTTTAATTACTTAATGTATTATATTCAATTTTTTTGTTATTAATTTTTTTATTTGTTTATTAGTATAAAGTTGTGTTAGCATGTATTTTATATAAATATTAAATGATTTATTTTATATTAATATAAGATATATATATTTTAAATGGAGCCATATCTAATTAAAGGTTATGTAGTAGTATGTTTTTATTGATAAATTAAAATAAAAATATATATAATGTATGTTGATTGTTTCAAAAAAAATATAAGATACATTTAAACAATTAACATTTACAAATGTAAAACCAAACTACAAAACTTTTTATATAATGTGAAAACATATAAATTATCTCAAAAAATATATAAATAAATCTAAATTCTCATATTTTAAAGGATTTTTAATTTTCTTTTAATCCTTATATAAGACAATAAAAATCTTTACAAAAGCCTAACATAATTATGTAATACAATTTTAATCCTTGTCATAAATTATAAGCATGCATAGTCTACAGTACTAATATCTAATTCAACAAACAATAAAAAAGGAAAAAACCAATTAGAAAGCATGATAGTATGTGGTTTGTTTAGAAAAAGGATGTTTATTTCTTAGAACACTATATATAAATATTATAAATAGATTCATTGATTGTGTGATAGAAAAATATCAAGCTTTATGGGATATGAACCTATGATGTGACTTGAATATAGTAACATGTATAAATATAAAGATCATTGATTTATTATTTAAAAAAAATTATAATTAAAGATGTAATTTTACATTATTCTAGTGAATTCATTTTTCAAAAACAATAATTTTATTTGTTAGAGACAATTTTTTCATAGTAAATAATAATGATGTGATATTTTTTTTTTCCATTAAAAAAACTTTGAAAATTTATTTTAAATTTTCAACCGTTATATTAATTTTACTTATATTGTAAATTGCATTAAAATTTTAAAACATTACAATAATAAATATATTAAATAATCATAATAAAATCCTTAGTCAACATGGAGAATTAAGATATGATATTTTTTCTAAAGTAATTTTTATATTAATCAAATATTAAATTTTATAATGATATTTATCAATGATTAGTTGGTTAATAAACACCTCAATTTAATGTTTTGATGTAATTTTACATTTACAAATTAGTTTATCTCAATTCAAATCTTATAAATGAATAAATTCTATGTTCTATAAGTTAATTGATCTCTATATTCAAATCATATAAATAAACAAATTATATTAAAAAATTGTAAGTGCCTTGATTTAATGTTTTGATAAGGACAAAAAAAAATTAATTAATTATCTAAAAAGATTTATTTGCACTCTTTTTATAAATATGCTAAAATGTTGTATTAAAATCAAGTAATTGATTTGAACTAGAAAGGACAAATTCCTTCAACACATATCTTAAATTTTGTTATATGTATCCCTTAGTGCCTGAAATAAGCATTAAAAAAAATCGTAGAAAACAATGATCCAAATAAACACCGAAAAGAGTAATATTAATGATAATTTGAATAACATAAAATTATAAGTTTCATACTTATATTAATTTCCTATATTATTAAAGCTATTCATATTCTATATTTAGTGTTGCACCATCCTATATTAAGTAGGATTATTGCAAAGCATGGAGCCAATTGGAAATCATTTTTTAATGCTCTATGGGCACATCATATAAGTGTTCATACACTAACTAAGGCCACACCATACTTTATTGTTTATGGAATAGAAGTGCTCCCTCTAAAAATAAAACCACCTTATTTACATGTATTAGTGAAGGACATTATCTAAGAAAATTAATATTGAGAAAAGATCATGCATGAAATAGAAATTAATGGTAGTAATAAAATCTCTCGAATGTTTAAAAGTTTATTGAACATGGATTACAAGAGCATATGGAAAGAAAGTTTACGACAGGTTATTTCATATTAGTGACCTTTTCCTCAAAGAAAATTAAAATAATACCAATGGTAGTAAGGAGAACAAAGGGAAATTCAACCAAATTGGTTGGGAATATTTTTTGTTAGTGAAATGATCATTCTTTGATTTTATCACCTAGTTATGCTTGAGGGCAACCCTGTTAAAAATACTACAAATATTATGCATTTACATTATTATTTTTATATATAATCATATAAATTTAAATTATGTAGGACTCTCTTTTCACATATGCAAAAATAAAAAATAATTCATACATTCTAACAAAAGCACAAAAAAATTAGAATATTCTATAAAAAAAATAGGACTTCTAGGCATATTTGTTTGTTGTTAAAAATGATTTTACTTAAATGTTATTGAGCCTTATATTTAGCATATAACATATTTTTCAAGGCATATTGCTTTTCAAAATATATTCTGATTGTGTAATAGGATATATATTACAGTGTAAGATAATATTCATACACAACAAAAGCTTTCTTGACCAAATTTTTTTAAATAAAATCAATATGGAAAAGGTCACAATATGCAGACAATGTCACACTATGTACCTATCCTTGTGCATCTTCACTTTTTGTCTTGAAAGGTAACTCAATAATAGGGACTTATATCATAATTTTTGTACACAGAACATAAATCACACTCATATATCAATAAAATTTCAAACCTAAAGCATAGCTTCACATGGTTAAATGTTGGTTGAGCCTCTCACCCAACAATCTTGCTTAGTTAGGGGCATCATGTTATTTTATATAAACACCTTCCATGTTATATATCTACTCAAAATCTTGTTTCCATGTTGAGATATAAATCAAAACAAATGATTTAACCATTTATTTTATATTCACATATGTCTTAGTAAAAATTCTACATGCTACATTAAAACATATATACACATTCTTTACTTATTTTAGCTTCATTTTTTGTATGATGTTGTTCCATGGTATTTTTAGTTTCATAGTTTACTTTCAAAAACTTGATTTCTCATTTTATATGGCCTTTGGCCTTGTGTATGTTCAACATACACCTTGTTTTTATGGAATAACCATGACCTTGTAAGTGTGGCCATCATGGCCTTCTATGCCTTATGAAACATGTTCATGTCCCTTGTATTCAACCTTTCAGCTGGATGTGTAACATATATGTAAAAACATTATCCTCTTTATGATACCTTATATGTGTCCCTTGTATATGGCATCTATGCCCTCTTGCATGACCAATTATGTGACTTTGCTTGCATGTTTTCTCTTTGGTTACAATGGTTCCATGATTCCTATCATGTGTTATTATGTACATACTTATCTATCCTTGGTGACATGATACATATCATGCATAAGCTTATCTATACGATCCAATACTTCAAATTTAAAACTTTATGCTTACAAATAAATATTTAACTCTTGAAATTTATTTAAAATGATTCATTTCTATTATTACATTGCTATATCAAGCTTACATGATGCAATAAAATCTAAAAACTTCTTTAAATACTTCAATGATTACATCTATATGATGTCAATATAAAATTCAATCTATGCAAACATTATTAAATGTTTATCTTTCACAAATTTTCTCACTTTTTCCATTAAAACAAGTGATTTTAACGAAATCTCCCTCATCTCAAAAGTGGGAAATCATTATAGGATTTTAAAAAAATACATTTTTCGATATGAAAATTGATAATGTACAAAAATCATAATTTTTAGATTATGGAGGAATTTAACTTGCTTATGCACTCCAGTCATGTAGTTACTTGAGGACATACTCACTTGTGAAAATATAATACAAGGCTTCAAATAATTTTTAAAATATCACATTTGGAACTCTATGAAGCAAAGGGGGCATGATATAGATTCATGACCAAGCTACTATTTTACAAAAATAATATTTCTTTTTTTTAACAAATATCAAGTATGAAGCAATTTTCAAAATATATAGTTATAATATAAATCCATCTAAAATAGTGTGATTCATATTTTTTCAAGTGGAACATGTTTGAGCTTAGTAATGATCCACATATTGGTTTCAATTTAGAGAAACATCTACTAGTTCCCACTTCTTTTCTTTCAATTTAACAAGTGGACCACATGAGATATTAGTGATGTTTAGTGTGTTGGTTTCACTTTAATGAATCGATTTGTTGGTTCACATATATTTTTACATGATTAGAGTACTCTATGATAGTTGGATCATGCACATTTCAAACTCAAGCATCTACATTGATTCTTCAAATTGAAACTTGATCACTCTCAATTCAACACTTCTCCACATCCCTCAACAATGGGATATGCACATCTCCATGACAAATAAAATGTGTCTTTACACACTTAGGTATCATATTTACTTTACTCTAGTAATTTAAGCATCACTATAATAAGGGAATAAGAGGGAAGGGGTGAGGGGAAGGTAGACACTAAAATTAAATCATTAAATGCTTAAAAATATTGATTCTTAACATTTTTACCTTACTTGACCAACTTGTCATTCCAATATCCATTTAGCTATATGAACATCTTATAAAATTCCCAAATTTATTTTATTATGTCCCTAATTAGTAGACATTTCATCATCAGTTCAATTTTAAAATACTTTATCCAATATGAATAAGTTCGCATTATATACACATAATATTTTCAAACCTTTATCAATTATTGATGCTTTATCCCTTACAAGAACCTATCGAGTATCAATATCTCTAAGTGCACGCCTTAAAGGGTGCACTAAGAAAGGGGTAATCAGACCATTGGCGATTTGAAAGATTATTGTCCTGTATATCACAACTTGCAACTAGCACAAACCTCTCCTATACACTTTCCTAAGATTGACACCTCTTATACACACTCCTCCAAGCAATTCACCACCCTAAATAGTCCCTACCTAAGGCAAAACAACTCCTTTTGACATTTAATTAACATAATCAACCTAGGCCAACCTTGTATTTAAAATATGTTAGCACATTACAAGACTAGGTTGGCCTTGGCCGACCTAGTCCAAACCTAATTTAATTTTATTAATTAATGATATAGGGTCGATTGGGCCAACTTTGTTAGTTAAAATTTCAAAAGGGTTTAGGGTTAGATCTCGATTTATATACACATCCTTTCCACCATTTCTTAGAGAGAGAGAGTTAATCATTCATTTGTGTTTCTTTACATTTTTCTCTTCCACCATTATAATTTAGGAGTCATTATTTAGGGTTTACACTTGGAGATGAATATTATCTTGTAAAAAAAGTCTTAGATGCTTTAGACTATCTTAGTGATCCTTACAAACCAAAAAAACCTCTCGGGAAACATCTTTAGCTAAGAGATTGGGTTTTGATGGGTTCATCTTTAAGGTAAGTATATCTAACTCTTACTCCTCTATTTTAGTAGATATAAGTATCATAAGTAATGGATTTTGAATTTATTTCTCTCTCCATGCATTAGGGTTATATCTATATTGACTTAATTAAATACATCTTATGCATGTTTCATTTTATTTTTTTTACCCTCATTTTGTGCCACAAGCTTTGGTGAGCACTAGGTTAGATTTTAATTTACTTTGTATTTATTTATGTGAATAAGAAAAACATAGGACCTAGCTAGGGTTATTGTATGGTGTTGTTTGACTAGAGGCTTTATAAACCTCTCTAGTGATATTATTGTGGTAAGGGAAACCTTGGTTAGGTCTAGTGAATCTATCTTGGTCATGAATTTGATTGTCTAAATATATCAACAAGCAAAAGGGTAAGTGTTATTTATCTTCTCTTAGGATTGATTTGTAGATCAGCATCACTTTCCCTTGTATAAATTCTAGTGAACCCGATATGAAACTAACCATTGTAGGTTTTAATTCATGCATTCATATATTATCATCTATTAGATATTTTATTTTTACATTACTATATCAAACTTGTCGATACAGTCTAATATTTTATCCACGGGTTTAATAAATAGTTACTCCAATTGACTCTATATTTCTCTGTGCAGGTCTTCTCCAACAATAAGTAACTAGATTGATTAGCTCAACTTGGTTCTCTTTTTCAACCACAAGTTTATAAACTTAGTTGACCCATTCAAATTCGTTAGTAAGTCATTTTTAGCATACAAGTTTTACAAAATTTATCGACCTAGTAATCTCTATTAGCAAAATAAAAATCAGCATCTGAGAAACACATCATAAAAATAGCAAATTTAGCATCTTAAAAAATTATCAGATTCTTTCTTACCTTTTTAGTCATTTATATTATTCATTTACAACCCTAATTTTCATAGTTTACATCTATAAAATACTAAAAAATTGGGTTAACTAGATAGACATAGTTATGTATCTTATGTTCGTATCAAAAAGACTCAATCAAGTTATTTGACTCTATTCTTCTGTATCTTACATCTATTAATAGAATCAGCCTTATAGACTCTATTCTATAATATTTACATATAGTGTCGCTTGAACTGACTCTATATTATTCAAAAATAAATGAATTAACCTATCTTATTAGTAATTAATTCACTTTTCATTTGGTTGCTTGATTAATTAGAGTAACAAAGAAAAAATAAATAGGATATTTTTAATTTACTAATTTAATCACACTTTTTTATTTTTCACACACTGCCAAATCACTTAACACTAAAAATCATTAAACAATTCTTCCCAAGGTTAGGTACTTATATTTCAGCACCAAGAGGGAAATCAAATTGGTTTTTTACTCAAGTATAAATACATGGTTGATGGTATATATTGGTAAAGCACCCAACACCCTTATCATCATGGGATTATGAAGTGAGGGCGTAGGCCCCAATACCAAGCCATTACCATCACCAATACATATCCCTTTCAGCCTAAATTACCTGAAACTATCCATAGATTGATTTTCAAGTTCCTTCTTATAGATAACTCCCTATCATATCTATTCTAAAAACATTCGTGAATGACCACTTATATTAGAATTTATATTCCAATTTTGTTTCTTGCTCTTTGCAAATTGTATTTTGTATGGAAAAACTTATACTAGCTAGTGTTGGTATAAGGTTTGTGTTGTGTGCTATAATTAGATCAAACACATTGATCTAATTTATTGTGTGCTCAATTGAATTTTATAATTTATTATATTTAAAAAATTTCTTCTATCTTTATAACACAATTGACCTCATCAACTCAATCTCTTATAGGCTATTTGTCCCCTTTATCTTCAATACATAGTCAACTTATCCAATTGTTGACTTTTATACTTCCTCAATTTTACCATTTGAAGAACATATTTGATCAATTTGACTATGTATTTTACATCATATTCTATTGACCTTTCCTACAGACTCTATCAACCTGGTCGACTTTGTACCTCTTGGATGATACTTTCTGGTATTTAGATGACTTCGTCCTTGTTTCTCATATTTGCTTTCTAATCTTAGATTTTTATTTCAAGCATCATGAAATCCCCTATTAGAATCTTTTTGGATAACCTGAATCCATTTATATGAAATATGGGATGTTCTTTCCTTCTACCTTTTCAACGCAAGAGGATCCTCACTCTTGGAACACTTTTACTCATCCCTCATAGTTGGACTGTAATATGGTCCAAATTACTCCAACTGATGATATTGATGGATCAGATCTATTTTGAATTTATCAAGAAAATTATTTCTTTAAATCACCTTATTACACTATGGGGGAAATTGACACAAAATTAAAAATAACCCCAGAGGAAACCTTATAAACACCAACAACCCACCTCCTGTAAATCTACCACCTAGCAACCCTCCCCCTAATACTAATATAAGGAATGTTCCTCCTACCAATCTCAAAAATTCTCCTCCCAACACCAATCCACTAGTTGATACCACTCAAATTCTTCCACAAATAGTGTAACAAATGAACATCATGCAAACATCTAATACCTATCAAATGATGCAAATGCAACATCATTTGATAAACATGGCTAATTAGCCTCCTATTATTCTTCTCCAAAATAACCAAAATTTCATCCCTCTACCTCTTAAATATGACGTAATAAATATCATTCCCTAACCTATTATGCACAATAAGATGATTAAAAACATTCAAAATGAACCTTTAGCCCCCTTCATTATTTCTATTGATGTTGGTAATATATCTCTAACTATTAAATATTATGGGACTAAAGACCCTGCATCTTTCCTTAAAGCATTTGGTAATATTTACAAAGAGTGGATACAAACCAATACCTTTAACACGACCAAAATTTTAGTTAAAACATTCATAGGTGATGTATTAGAATGGTATAACCAACTCCCCAAACATTTTATATGAAAACTTGAGGATCTAGTCAATCCTTTAGTTATGTAATTTTAACACAATGATCTTCCCAAAAATTATCTTGACCATTTCATTAATGATAAACAATCCCCTTCTAAATCAGCTCATGATTTTATCAAATGGTGGAAATATTTGGCTTAAAAATGCAATCATAATATGATTGATGATAACTATTTCAAACTCTTCATATCTACCTTAACACCTTCCCTTCAATATAAGGTTCAAAATTTTGCTCCCCAAACTCTAAATGATGCTATCAATCAAGTTAAGCGATAATAATTTATTATGAAATAGTTTGAACCCAGCACAAAAACCATCAAAAGATCTTTCCAACATTACACCAATGCAATCACTAATAATCCTCCTCAAACAAAACTATGAATGGCCAAACTGGATAATCCCCAAGCATCCCATGCATCCTTAATTATTCAACAAATAAAAAACTCTTAGCACCTTCTAAACCATTAACTAATTCTAATAATCTACCTACATGGTATGATCCTAACAAATTTTGTTGGTTTCATGTTGATGTTGGTCATTCCCATGAAACATGTTGTGGGCTTACTAGATTTGTTATTTATTTTATGTTAGGAGATACATTCAATCATGATGTTATGATCAAAATATATCATCATGATTATATTAATTACTCTCAAAATAAATGAGTTTTTAAAACTTATTCCTATAATAACCCAAAAATATTTTCTACCTCTAACCCACAAAATTCAAACAAGGATATCTATGCAATTGACACTGACTATGATCAATATTATACCAATTCTCAATACAAAGCTAGCTTGTATCTTCAAACTAACTTGCACCTAAGAATTTAATTAAATATTAAATTGTAAGGTTTTATTTATATATGGGATAACATCCATCAACATACATATGTATTTTATCTCCATAAATATTATTTAGAGATTCACTATCATTACAATCTTTTTATTTCATTCTTAAGTCATCAAAACTAGAAGCATTTTGCAAACCTAGACAAACTTTACAATCTTAATTTTTAATATAGATGAATAGTTATAAATGGAGATTAAAAAGAATATGAATGCCTCACAAAATTCATTAGCTTCAAAAAACTATGGAAGGTTCAAAATCCTAAATGAGATTTGTAAGAGTATGAAAGCTTTATGGTACCTAATTTTTTTGAAAGACTACATGAGTTTCAAAATCTTATTTTAGATTTAATTGAAAATTCATTCACCATGTGAAGTTTAAATCATTATTTGTGTCATATCCTTAAATTACACAAAATTCTTCACAATTTATGTATTCAACATCTAAGGCATTGGGAGTTGGAACGAGCGATTATTTAACATCCTTATGAAACTTATTGTTCAATTGAAAACTCACCAAATTTATACAATTATGGCATATTGCACTCTAAAAACTTTCTTAAACTTGTTTCATTGTGTCATTTTTACTATATTTCATGATTTTTGTACACATAAATCAAATCTCAACAAAGAATGTGGAAAAGATTGAGGTAACAATCTTCTTGGATGTATTTATTTAAAGAAAGAATTATATTGATATCTCCCAAAATACATGTTGGGTCTATAGTATCATAACATGTCTAAATATTATAAAGAACATGAAACAAGCACCATGAAATGATATTTGCATCAGTTGATCATATTATTTTGAATTGTTCATGTGACATGTTAGTTAGTGTTTGAGTGGAAATGTCAACTCATAAACACTAGAACACATTATATAACATTCTAACATCTATATATAATATGTGTATGATCATGTGAGAGGTTTCTCACCACCAATGAAAGAAGGGTTACATTAGATATTTCTCGAAAGAGTTTTCTAGTGGTGTTTTATGAGTTCAATTATACTATAATGTGTTTGAGTTTTAAAGTAGATGGACTGAGAGCACTATAGATTGTAGTGAGTAAGGGAGATGGTTGTTAGTGTCCATAGGCATGTAAATGTTGTAAGGTTTAATAGTCCTTGAATTATGTAATCTATCTTCTTTTGAATTGTAAAGAGTAATTGTGAAGAGTAAGGTTTATATATTGAATAATGAATAAATGGAGGTTTTTTATGTGCCATTCTTATACTGTCATTATGAATTGTGAGATTTGTTTTGGTTGAAAATTATCAATTACTTATTTGACTTTAAAATCATGTCATCATCAATATCTAACACAAAATTTACTTAAAACCTAAAATACATTGTATAATATTAATATATTAATATTCTTTATTCTATTTAACAACGATTGAGAGAATGAATATGATTAAAATAGAAAGTAAAATACTTTAAAATTTTCATTGCCAACACTCATTGTCATTTGGGTGTAATATTTAATGTCCCTTTAAATAAATAATTATAGAATTATAAAAAATGAAATAAGTTAGGAATTTACTATATCCAATAAAATATAACATCTTCAAAGTCTATTGTAAGAAATGGTAAATCTATTGTGAAATAATTACCATCTCCCTAAGTTGATTATGAAATAATTTCCAAGTTTATTTTAATATAATAGTTTTTTAATAAATGTGATAATTAGATATTATAATAATGAATATCCTTGTGCAATCATGGACAAAGGAGAAAATGTTAAAACATGTGGAGAGTGAAAATAAATTTGAATTCAACATATTAAATAAGGTTTGGTTGTACAAATGATATTATTGTAAGAAGGTTCCGTTGGACAAAGGTGTTTATTGTAAGAATATTTTGTTGGACAATGTATATTTCTTTGAGTATAATTGGTTGGTGAATTCCAAATTCAAAACATGGATACAACATATCCTTATTATAATTGTCATGAACAATGGGAAGAATAACTTATATATTAGATAAACTAGATTTTTGAGGAATGAAGAGATTGAAAAAATATCAAAATTATAATCAGTGGGGAACAAGTTAAGGAAGAAAGAGTACCAAGAGTACTTAGTTCATTTATAATCAGTTGGGAACAAGTCAAGGAAGAAAGAGTACCAAGATTACTTAATTCAAATGAAGAGAAAAGGATGTGAAGAAGATTAATTGGTTTGAGAGGAAGAATTTGGCTAAATCAATTAACCAAGAGCAATGGTTACATAATTTCCATTGTGAGCACCATTATCATTATCACAATCAAAATTTTAATGAACTTTAATGTAGAACCATCCTTTTAATTTCAATTTAACTTGCACCCAAGAATTTAATTGAATGTAATTTTTAAGGATTAAGTGTTGTTGTAATGATATGCATCAATATATGTAGGAATTTTCTCTTTGTAAAGCTTAATTGAAGTTTCATAAACATTATAATATTTTAATTTTCTTATTGAATTGTAAAAAATTAGAAGCATTTTGTATGTGCAAATTTACTTTATTATCTTATTTTGTATTATATCTTCATAGGTAGCGAGGAAGATTCCCAAGAATTGAAAATCCTCACAAAATTCATGAGAATTGGAAGCCTATTAAAGCATCACACAAGCCTAAATGAAATTTGTAAGACTACAAAAGCTTTGTAGTCCATGGAATAATTTCAAGACTTTGTGAGTTTCATAATCTTTTTTTAGCATGAATTGAAACTTGTTTCACCTTGTAAAATTTAAACCATTGGTAAAGGGGGTTTTATAAAATGAGAGAGTGTGAATCAGTAATGTACCTCCCTTAAAACCCATGACAACTAACATCATATCACCTTTTGCACATGAGGCATTAATAAAAAAATAATTTGATATTTTGAGTAGAGGTGATAGTGTAAAATGAGGTTGTGTATGGCAACGAGTTGTGCATAGAGGAAACATTATGTTTCACAGTAAACTTTAATAATGGAAAAGTAGTGGGGAAGGGAAAGTCCATACAGAGCGTAAAGGTGGTGAAATATTTAAATATGGGCTGGGTGGTGATGGTGAGTGGTAATGATAGGGTATTTTAGGTGTTGGAATTGAAGAAGCTCAAGTAGATATAGGTGAAAAGTTTAATGGCATGTCACATTAGTCAATGAAATATGTGGCTTCCACCTAACTATTTAAATTACCTAATACATGATTGAAACAAGTGTCATCTTAATGTTAGATATCCAAAAGTTCCTCTAAAAATATAGATAATGCATGGTGTGTCAATTTAGATGATTCTAAAAATAATTAGATGAAAATTTTAACTTCTTTAACTATATAAAAACTAATTAGATGACTCTAAACCTAATTAAATGAAAAATGGAAACCATTCCTTCAATGAAATATGTTTCCAATATAATATAATTGATTGTAGTAGGATTACATATGCAAATAGATGTAACATATACATATTTTCCAAGCTTTTCCATTCTCACTAACACAAATATAATCCATTGTATTCATAAAAATAGTGCACAATTATCTTTATCTAATGATTGGAAGAAAGCTAAAATTACCATTAGGGCCACAAGCACTACGAGTTTTGGGTAGTTTTAGACCTGGATTTGAATCTCTACTAGTGTTTACATATTATATATAAGGGATATCATGATTGGATGTATCTCAAATTAGGTACCACCCCCACTATTATAACTTATTTTGTGGAGGCTACACCTACCACATTGAAGATTGTAATTTATGTTGGAAGGGATGTAATTTTTTGTTTTGGAAAATCAGGGTTATGTAAAGAGCAAAAATGTAAATTGGTATTTTTAGCTCCCTCAAAACCCATGACCACCAAACCCATCTCATCTTTTGTGCACAAATTTTTAATAAACAATAATCTAATGTTAATTTTTTTAATCTTATCATGTATACTAATAATAATATGTATAATAATATTATTATAAGATATTATATTATATTTTTTATTAATATATTATTAATATTATATATTATTTTTTATTTGATTAGGTAAAGGTCATGGGTTTTGAATATCCTAGAACTTAATACAAAGGAGAGAAATATATGATGTTGACACATAAATAGGATGCCTCTACCAATGGCAATGAGATAGGCAATATAGACATAAGAATAACTAGACAAAAAACAAAAAAATGAGTTAAAATGCATAGAGGTTCAAATATACCTAAAACAACCATAGATACTCTAGTGAAGCATTCTCTAGTCTTCTGTACAAACATCAATAAACATAATCTACCATATTATTTACATCCTTCAAACTAGGGTATTTTCCATAGAATTTAAGCAGGCTTCTGCTTTCTTTCTATTTTTAGCAACTATCTTTTGCGAATCTAATTAGGGTCCCTCTGAGATAGGAGACATAGCTTAGGGTCCCCCTGAGTGGAGGGACATATAGGAGGGTTGAACCACTATATTTTTACAATTTTTTCTTTCTAAACTCTTGTCCATCCTTCCTTTACTTTTGTAACAACATGAGCCTAGGATTTGTCTTCCACTATTGGGTCCTCGATTTCTGCCCTAAACAATTCCATTTATGGGTTCTTCTTAGAAAAGGTGGCTAAAGTGGAGGGGACTACTGAGTTCAAATATTTCTTTGAAGAGATTAAATCCTTAAATAGTACATCTTTTGAATGAGGGGGAATTTTATGGTCTTAAAGATCCTCTAAAGGTGATGAAGAATCAATGCTATCAGAATCAAAATCTGAATCATTTTCATCAAGCCCCTATAGGTGTTTAAGGTAGGAGTCTTTCCACCAAGAGGAATCTTGCTTTTTCCTAAGGAAACTAAAATTTTTAGTCAAATGACCTGTATTAAAAACTATATGATAACAAAAAAACAAACCTTCATAGTCTAAGTGTTTGGATGAAGATTGGTCCCCAACTTGTAAAGTGATATTTTTAGGAAGATTCTTGGAAGTGCTAGCATTTACCAGAATCATGGCAAAAGTAGTGTGGTAGAAATGATCAATATCTGGGTGCATATATAGATTATCACCCATTGATTCATCAATAGCCTTTAGGATGGATTTGGTCCAAAAATAAAGAGGAAAATGAGTTAGGCAAACCTAAATGGGTTTTACATTAAGTGGTTCAGTGAAGGGATTGAAGGTAGGGGACCATTGTTTGATAACTAGGGGGTGGTGTTTCAAACACCAAAATTGGTTTTGAATCGTTGCCTTGTCTTCAATATTATGAAATATAATAATAAATAATTTTTTTACACAAGGGTAAATATCAAGAAGGAGGGGTTGTCAATGCTTTAAGATCCAAGCATGTAGCTCTTGAAGTTTTAGCCAATAATCCACAAATCTACAAATGAACCTTAGGGTTGAGATGTATTCTTTTGATTTTATCACTTATCTAGCCTCCTCCTCATCAAAGATCATAACTGGGTCAGAAGATGTTTGTTTGAGAGGTTTTAAATTTTTTTTAGATCTATCTTATGGGATACCACCTCCATGAAAGATATAAGCTTTTGACTTATGGAATCCACCATAACTTCCATCTCCATGACATCCAAACCTCTATAGGTAGTAAAGGGAAAAAGTGGGCAATGGCTAACTTGCCCAGGGGAACCATTTATAGTTCCATATCTAGTCAAGGCCTCCTTCTATTCTAGATTCTACTTGTAGATCTGAACATCCACTTCTTCTACAACATTCTTCCACACAAAATCAATTTTATACATAAAAAGTATCTTCTGTATAGTATCAATCTTCTACAAAGTGTTAGTCTTCTGCATGCTCGTAGTCTTTCGCACATCATCATCCTTCTAGCCAAAATCAATCTTTCACATAGTGCCAATCTTTTGCTTAGCGTTAGTCTTCCACACATCATCGACCATCTATCTAAAATCACCAGATACATGGGAGATTCTACCTTAAGTAGGGAGGGGAGTAGTTACATGGCTGAACTAGCTAGGGGAACCATTTATAGCTCCAGATGTAGTCGATGCTTCCTTCTATGTTAGATTTTACCCATAGATTTGATCATCCATGTCTTCTATAACATTCTTCCACATAGAATCAAGGTTACACATAGCATCCATCTTCCACACAACATCGTTCTGCTCCATATCAGTGTTTTGTATGGCATTAGGCCCAAAATCAATCATTCTCATAATGTCAATCTTCTGCACAATATTTTATAATATTAGTCATATTATATATATATATATATATATATATATATATATATATATATATATATATATATATATATATCAATGAGTAAATAAAATGGTGTAGGGTTAAAATAAAAACCACATTTACATTTTTATTTTCCTCCACTATTATTTACTCTGGTGTCTTTGTGTTTATCACATATCTCATGGATTTGAGGTACCTCCTGCACCTCCTACATGTGGCATATTCTATAGATGTCAAATCCAGAAAAACATGTGTAAGAAGATAATTGTAAGAAATGGGAAATATTTGGTGAAACAAAGGTTGAATAACGGCTATTCCCTGCCTTTAGTAATAGTATTATTATGAATTTGTGACGTTATTTGAAGCTATTGTCAATCTTACAATAGGGTAGTTGACAAAGTAATTATCAGATAAAATGAAAGAAAGTGGCAAGGCTTTATTGACAAATGGAGTGGCTAGTCCCTACTATAGTCTTGTCAATTATTTATAATTATATGTAAGGATTAATAAGGTTGATCCACAAAAACATAATATTCTTTGGGAAAGTAGTAGTGGCTAATGTCTGTAACATATAGACATTAAGTGCATAAAAGTAAAAAAAAATATCAATATTTTTATTAGGTTATAATACAAATGCGTAATTTTAAAGAAGATAAAAATAAAATGTAAACAATGATAGAAATAGATATAAGAGCTTTGTTGGTGACACAAAGGACAATGAATAATTTTGCCTTGAAACAATTGCAAGAATTTAATTACAAAGTTTCATTTATTTCAAATAGCTTAAAAATGATTATAATGTGTGTGTGTGTGTGTGTGTGTGTGTGTGTGTGTGTGTGTGTGTGTGTGTGTGTGTGTGTGTGTAATTTTCAACGTTCCTTCCATGCACATGAATGTAATTAGAAAATGTTAAAACATGTGTCAATAAAAGGTGAAGTTTGGAAGCCATTATAATACAAAATAAAGATGATAATCGAAACCAAATGTTAATTTGTGGTTAAAAGATCAATGCATAGCAGTCCATGTTCATTAAATATGAGAACCAAAAGTGTATATATTATTGATTAGGGTAGGATATTATAATTCCCCCTCCTATTATATAGTGGAATTTTAAGGATATTGACCTTATTCTTGCCTTTCTAGGGCTTTGCTCATGTGCATGACTTGTAGTAACTTTGACCTTTTTTGTTAGCTTCATTATATGACTTATGATGATTCAAATAATCCTTTTTAATTGATCTCATTATGGGATAATAGTAAACCCTATTGTACCTTATTACTGAAGTGTTCATAGTTTGAATATCTGATAATTTCTTGCATAGTGTTGTGGCCATAGACTATGTATGAAAGCTTTATCTAGCATTTGGATGTCATAGACACATCTTTATAATTTTCCTTTATCCTCCTTATCATAAGATATCAAGTTCCACCAGCATTATAACTTACAAATATGACATTAAATAATTTAACCTAACTGAAAAATACTCAAATCATTGAAGACTTGGAACCATGCAATAAATAGTCATGGATTTTATTCTTGCCACCTTCGCTTGGCATCAGGGTCTATTTTGATCTTCAAAAGTACATGCCACCTATCTTTGGTAACATTAGATGGCAAGGCCATGTGGTTGAAGTGATTAGCATTGGCACTAATGTCAGGGAACAAGTGTCCTCATGATCCTTTCTCCCTTCAAGCATGCTCCCAATGCATACATATTAAAATGGAATGAAATAAAGTAAACTGCCATTATGGGGTGAGGGAATGAAGAGTAGGAGGAGGAAGGAGGCGCCCACGATCCCCATGATTATTCTATTGGTTGTGAAATACCAATTTGGATCTGTATAGAGTGGTGATTGCAGATTCATTACAAACTTCTTGTCCTCTTAGACGTCCCAGTCATCTATTGCATACATACAATGGTGTTTCTTGTATTGGTATTACTAGATGGCTATGCTTGATAGATATACTTTATTACCTATTTCGATCTATTCAAATTCAAGACATGACTACTTCGGTTGAAAATTAGTTCTATGGGTTTTATGCGCTACTAGATTAAGTTTCATATAAGTATTTAGCTAAAATTTGAATATAATTTTGGATGTTTAGCCAAAATTGGTAGGGGATAACAATAGTTGTGTAGTGTCCACTTCTAATCTTATCGCATCAAAACTATTGACAACTAAATATAACTTTTTGTTTCGTATAGTCTCCACAAATTGCATGCAACATAGACTGGAACCACATGTGCAATTTATTTTTAAATAACTAAGATGTTAGTCTCTGTCTTTATATTAAAATTGTTTATGATTGAGTTACATGCAATCAAGGTAAGAAATTGGCAAGATGTAGTTTGTTTTTGTGTTTTGAGATGTATATGATAGGTAAAAATTCTTGTAGACTATCAATAGTTATAGACTTAATAATTTACATATTATATATTTTTCATGTAAATTGTAAATTGTACATTGTATCATTCTATATAAAAATATAATATATATTTATTTGTATGATTAAATTGCTTAGCATTGACAATATTTATTCATGACCCATAAATTGTATATTGTATTAGTCTCAAAAAAATATGTATATTAATAAAAGTATTTAAAAATTGGTGACATAATCAAACTAAAAAATTGACAATTATTTAGGTAATGTTAATTTATATATATTTTATATTATAATATTATAAAAATTAAATTAAATATTTAATATATTTTTAAAAATAAAATAAATAAATATTATTAAAATTTATAATTACTCATAGAATATACATTTAGTATTAAATTATACATTCTATGGAAGCTTCGTCGCATATGCAGGATCCATGTAACATGTGATGCTCGTCGTCCACGTCACATTTAGTAAATATAGTTTCTTTCCAAAATAGTATGAATTATCCATTTTATAGAGTCATATCTATTTTATCATTTTATAGAATATTTCAAAAAAAAAATGATGGTAAACTTTAAAATTGTTTGAATGGTATGTTAAATTATGTAATTTAATTGGTTGGAAGGAAGAAATTGCTGATTTCCATGAAAATTATAGTACTTTATTTTGATAGAGATTAATAATTACCATCTTTACTACTTGATTATGAAATAATTGTCAATTGTCAAGTTCATTTTGAATAATACGATAATTAGGTATTTTTAATAATGCAATAATTAGGTATGGACAAAGAAGAGAATCTTTTAACAAACATGAAGAGTGTAAAGGTAGTTGAATTATACATATTAAAAAATGTTCTATTGGACAAAAAGAGATACTTTTAAGATAATATGAATAATACGATAATTAGGTATTTTTAATAATGCAATAATTAGGTATGGACAAAGGAGAGAATCTTTTAACAAACATGAAGAGTGTAAAGGTCGTTGAATTATACATATTAAAAAATGTTCTATTGGACAACAAGAGATACTTATAAGATAATTCGAATAATATGATAATTAGGTATTTTTAATAATGTAATAATTAGGTATGGACAAAGGAGAGAATCTTTTAACAAACATGAAGAGTGTAAAGGTCGTTGAATTATACATATTAAAAAATGTTTTATTGGACAAAAAGAGATACTTTTAAGATAACATTGCTAGTGAACAAAAGATACTTTGTATATGTTTGTTTGGTGGATTCCAAATTTGTCCATTGGTTGGTGTATTCTAAAATTTTCAATTTTTTGGTGCGCATTGAATTCAGGATCTAGCATATTTTTTGGGTTATAAATTGGACTTCCAAAGAATTTGTTGATCACTCCTCATTAATATAATATATTTGAATACGTTTAAGAGTGTTTGTTTATCATGGCTCAATAATTCAAAAATACCAACATTTCAATGCCATTTAAATTAGGAGAGGATGATGATTGCATGCCCAACAACAATATTCGGCGAAATGGAAACCATCATCCTAATTTGTGCAGTGATGATTTCATACAATCTCTTCATTCGCCATATGGGGTATGAAAGATTAGTAAATTAAAAAGTAAAAAAATATATGCAACATTAAAAATATAATAGTATTGTATTTTAATTTTTTAAGTTAATATAAAAGTTTGTTATTGTTATTTGTAAGCAGGCACCCTTATACTCTGAACATAGGGAAATCATGATTAAAGAGATTGATGACATATTTTTAATAGTTGGAGATGAAGGAGGAAAATTTAATCTACTTGATAAGATTTGGTTGGTTGATGTTGTACAATGCTTGGGAATAGATCGGTATTTCCATGAAAAAATCAAAGTGGTGCTTGATTATGCTTACAAGTACGTCTATGTCTTCAAGCAAGAGTGTTAAAAATATGCTTGGGCCTGTGTTTCAAATACTAAATTTCCCAGCACATAAAAGAGTATTTTTTAACAAGTTATATGGTCAAATTATTTTTTCATTATTATGTGTTGGAATCAAGATGCTATTGGTGATCTCAACATAACAGCATTGGGATTTCAGACATTGCAGATCAATAGATATGATGTCTCAGCAGGTATTATTTTTTTCTTTTATTTTAGTGATATTTTTAGCAATAATTTTTGTAAATTACCAAAAGTTTCCATATGTGAACAGATGTATTTCAAAAATTTAAAGATGAAGATGGACATTTCTTTTTCTTTGAACCGAGTAAAGCACATACACAACTATCAAGTATGTTGAATTTATATAGAGCTTCCCAAATTAATTTTCTTGGAGAAAACATCATGAAAGAGGCTGAAGTTTTTACGTCTACATACCTGCAAGATGTTGTGAAAGAACATAAAGAGTTAAAAGGAGAGAAAAATCCACTCTTCATGGAGGAAAGTACTTTCCCATGTCCTAATTTCTTAATAGTTGAATATTATTAGATATTAGGTATTATAAGTTTATATATTCATGCATTATTAATAATAATAACATATCTTCTGCAGGTTGAGTATGCTTTGAATTATCCTTGGAGATGTAGCATTCCTAAATGGGAGGCTAGGAGTTTTATTGAAATATTGAAAGAGCACAATAAAAGCGGTTTCTTTTTCAATGACATTTTAAAGTAAGCTCATTGTTCATATCTTTATTGGTATTTTATATTTTCCTTATAAGAAAATATCTTTATATTTAATAAAAAATTATGTATCATAATTTACTTTAATATATAATTTTATGATGAGAATTAATTTAAAATTAAAATTTATTTCAGGATGCCCAATATTTACTGCGAAAAGTTGTTGGAACTAGCAATATTAGACTTCAATATTCTACAATCTCATCATCAAATAGAATTGAAACAAATATCCACGTGAGTATTAATCATTATAAACATGTATCTAATTTGAATTTAAATTTAGAGGAAAATTAAATGATATCTTGTTATGATAGATGGTGGAAACATTCGAGTGCAATTCAGTTGGATTTCTTTCATCATCGCCACGTGGAATTTTATTTTTGGTGGGTTTGTTCATTATTTGAACCTGAGTTCACAGTGAGTAGAATTGGTTTTACTAAATTGGCTACATGTCTTTCCCTTCTTGATGATATTTATGATACATATGGAACCCTTGATGAACTGATGGTCTTTACCAAAGCATTGATAAGGTAATCACTTACATGGTATTCCTTCTTTATATTGATTCTATTATGGATTTTCTAACTTTTTTTATTCTTTTTTATTCCAGATGGGATATGTCTATCACAGAAAACCTTCCAGATTATATGAAAATTAGTTTCAAATTTGTATACCAAATATACAAAGAAATTTCAAGTGAAGCTGAGAAGAAACATGGCCTCTTTGTTTATAAATACATTCAAGATTGTGTAATCACTCTTTTCCTTATTATGCATTATAATTTTATTAAAACATGTTGATATATAATATTAATAATATATTTAATAATCATTTATATTTTATTAAAAATAATTAAATTATTATTTTTCATCAAATATTATCAATTTATATTAATTTAACGTGTATTAATCCACATTAATATGCATGGTCTAAAGAATTGAATATATATACTTTTCATGTGTAAAAAAAGTTTAGAATTATGATTTATTATATCATTTGTATCTTTAGGAGAATATTTTTATTCAGGAAATTTGTATTTATTATCATTATTAATTATATAGGAATATTTGTAGTTAATTTTTAATATTGTTATTGATTATAGTGTATAAATATTTAAGACAAGTGCATATTATAATTTTATGTAGATTAAAGATTTATGTGATACCTGTGAGTTTTATATATTAATATTTCTATTGATTTTTCAATATTATTATTAATTATAACCTATAAACATTGTCATTATATTTCAAAGTTTTTAAAGTGGTTTTTTTTTTTTTTTTTTGTAGTGGGAGAGTTACATTCTATCTTACTTGCAAGAAGCTAAATGGATAGCTTTTGAAAGTATGCCAACACTTGATCAGTATTTAGAGAATGGAACGATAAGTTCAGGGATGCGAATGTTAATGTTCCATTCATTGATATTAATGGACATTAATTTATCTGATAAGATTTTGGAGCAACTTGATTTTCCATCATCAAAGTTTCAAACTCTTGTATCACTAGTTACTCGATTAGTTGATGACATGAAAGATTTTGAGGTACTTAAGATTAAAATCATATTTCTAATGCATTAATGTAATATATTATTACAGTAAATGAAATTATGAACTAATATCTCTTCAATATTTTTTAAGGATGAGAAAGCTCGTGGAGAGGTAGCTTCATGCATACAATGTTATATGAAAGACAACCTCGGTTCTACAATAGAAGATGCTTTAAAGTATATCACATCTCGTGTTGATAGTTGTCTGCAAGAGTTGAATAAGGATTTTCTTAAATCCTCAGATATGCCAACTTGTTGTAAGAACTTATATTTCAATGCTGGCATGAGAGGTATATTTTTCTTTTTCAAGGATACCAATGGTATAACTTTTTCTCATCATGAAGAGATGAAGGATGCCATAATGAAAGTTCTAATGGAATCGGTGATACCATAGATTTAAAATGTCTATTAGGAGATTAGTTTATAAAGTGATATATTTGATATTATATTAGATTGATATCATAGTTACAAAATATAGATTGTGAAATTAGTTTAGAAAATAATATCATGGATATCATATTTGAGGTCCAATTGTTTATGCACATTTTGTTCTATAACTTATTTAATATTATGAATTTCATGGATTTGGTTTAACCATTTTAAACATAATATTTAGGCTATAAAATTCATAATGATATAACTTATAACTATAAATTATCGCCAATATTTAAATAATAACAAAATATATTAGAATTGTTAATAATTTATGTGTTAAATTCACAAATTATTTTTTATTTTTTTACTAATATAAATTTGTGTTACCATGAGTTTTATATTAAAATTCAATAGTTTATTTTAATTATTATACTTTACATTTCTTTTAAAATGGCATCATATTTAAATAGTGTTCATGGAGTGGAATGTCTTTACCAATAAATTGGAAAAAAATTAGAATTGTTGATGGATTATTGAAATATACACAATGGAAGGTGATGGTTTTGAGAAATAATCTTGAATAAATATAATACACATTTAAATAATTAACATTTGGGGGTGTATATCCAAACTATACAACATTTTGTATAATGTAAAAGCATAATGCAAACACAGAAACTATTTTTAAAAATATATAAATAAACCCAAATTTTCATGATTTGGAATTTAATCAAGTCACAATGGTAATATGATGGGTTTCTCAAATTACACATTTTTCATCGTTATATAAGGTAATGAAAATATCTAGAAGGCCTCACATGATTATGTAATATAATGAACATCATTGTCATATAAGCATGCAAAGTCATTGCGGTACCTAAATCTAACTCAACAAATAATATTGAAGAAAAAACATTATACAAAAGTATGAAAGTGCATGGTTTGTTTATAAAAGGAGATATTTATTTTTCATAACTGTATATATTTATATAGTTTTATTGTGTGTGATATAATAACCTCTTACATTGGGGATATGAACTTATAATGTGTATCGATAAAGTATAATGCACGAATATAAATATTATTGATTTACTATTTTAAATAAGTATAATTAAAGATGAAATTTTACACTATTTTAATGAATTCACTTTTCAAAAATAACAATTTTATTATTTAAAGATATAATGTTTTCATAATCAATAATAATGGTGTGATATTTTATTATTTTTTGGATAAATCTTTTGTATAAAACTTTTAAATCCACAACCATTATATGAGTTTTATTTGTGTTGTAAATTTGATTAACACTTTTAAAACATAAAATTAATTTATATATTATGTAATCATAATCAATTCCAACAAATCTTTTATTAGCATGGAGGATTATGAGACGAGATTTTATAGAAATTAGTCATCATATTAAAAAAAAATTAAATTCTATAATTAGTTTTATCAATGGTTAATTAGCTAACTAAACATCCTAATTTAATGTTTTGATATAAATTTACATTTACAAGTTAATTGATCTAAGTTTAAATCCTATAAATAAAAAAATAATCTTAATTTTTTTAAAGTTCCTTTATTTAATATTTTGACCGAGACTTAAGCTATGAGTGAATTAATCTAAGTTATTTTTATGCACTCTTTTATAGATGTGTTAATATTTATACTAAAATCAAGCAATTCCTTTTGTACTACAAAGGAGTAATTCGGGCAACACATATCTTAATTTTTTATTCTATGTACCCTTGAGTGCCCTAAGTAACTAGAAAATAAAAGCCTATAAAATGATGATGAAAATAAATACAAAAAGGAATAATATTAATGATAATTTGAATAACATAGAATTATAAATTTAATACTTATATTAGTTTCCTATTATAGTATATCTACTCATGTTATAGAGTTATTGTTGCACCATCTTCCATTCTTGAAATACCAAAAAATAGAAAAATCATCATCATTGCATACATGTTGTGACTCCAAATCCACAGGCAACATCATTGGACATGTGTTGTGATTCCAAATCTATAGGCCTCTATGTTTTAAAAAAACATTTTGTTATATTGTGATCCCATATAATCAAAACTTAAGTTGAGATGTACACTTTAAAATGAAGATCTATGTGGTAAATGAAAATTTTAGGAAACTGTAAAATCTAAGCTAATGGATTTTTTTTTTCTTGGATTAAAATACTTAAATAAAATAAAATCATTTAGTTCATAATCCGAAAGTATGTTGATCATGAGAAAATTATGGATACATATCAAATGAATGAAAACACCACATACTCATAGTTATAACCAAAACTTTATACTATTTTTTATAGGACATGTATTAATGATTCATCACATGTGAATGGTTGCCCAACATGGCACATTGTTTTCTAGGGACCCATATTGAAGAAAATTTGTAGATGAACACATTTAAAGATGGATCAACAATTTGTGCTTATTCACAACTTGGTAAGTGCTTACTCACCACCTTGAGAAGTGGATTCCTACTTATGATTCCTAAATAATTTGGGATATAATGTTTCAATGCCTAAATGTACCACCCTCATCTATATTTGTGTTTACATGGATAAGTGATACTCCACTTTCATGGATAAACTATTGGCTTCCAGTATTTATGTATTTTTTGGTGTTTGAGAAGTGGAACATGCCCACTCATATAATTTTTTATATGAGATTGATTACTGACATACTTAAGATAATTTTCATGTTTGAAACCCTACAATTTTAAATAGATCTTGTATACATCACAATTTATTTCTTGACATGGAAATTATAGTAGCTTGGCACCCGTGTGTTTTGGAAAGATAGAATGAAATCCATAATAATCTTCATACTATTTGGTATTATTTAACATATATTCAAAGGTGTTTGTGATCCATTGTGATACACTGCACATAAGATTAGAGTTTTGTGAATTGAATTATTATTTTCTAAGGTTGATTCATTATCATCTTCATCATAGTCAATCGCCTTGTTCTAGGATTTGTGTTCCCTCTTCAATAAAATATCATGAACATTCTTTGATGATATTGATTGTTTCTCAATATTCATGTTTGGTGTTTGCTTCTCTAGTGGGCCTTTGTAATGGGAGCATCCTTCATAGATCTCTCAACAAAAAAACATGCTTTAATTACCTTTCTGATATCTAGTATGGCTGGATAATTTAATTCATGTGACATCAAAAAACATAGTATTAAAATATTCATTCTTTATTCATATTTCCTTCTAGCTATCTTGTGATACTTTTGATTTACATGGTCATCATTAATTTCATATTCATTGTTTAAAGACACTCAAATATTATTACATCCCACCCAAGCTCAACATGAAGGGGGGATGTATGTGAATAAGTGTGATTTTGTTGCTTCTTGGTAAATTTTTATATAGATATGCACTACTTTTAGTCACTATTTCATGTAATTTTAGTTTTTGTACTAGTTATACATAATACCTAACATGGCATAGTTTTTGAGACCCTGATCATAGGTCCTACCATACTCACTCATTTTATATAAGTTGATCTTTGGGGGAAGGCGGGGGAGGGAGGGGTGTTGCTCATAATATATTTCTCATTTTAACCTTACTTATACTACTATGACTTACTTCATCCTCTACTTTATCATGGAAATTGTTAAGGGAGGATGCTCGTGTATATTAGGACACACTTTTTCTTTTGAGTCTGATATGAACATGTAATTTTAATCTTTATGGATAACCACATATTTATGTATACAAAATTATCCAAACCTTATTTATATGGTAATCATAAATTATAACATCTCTTTAGCGGCTATCCTCAATCTAGGGTTTTCCTAACTTGAGAATGTTTTTGATAAGATAAAAATGTCTTTGAAACCATAAACCTTATTACTTATCTACATAATAATCTATAGGATATAGGTGAAGGTTGTTTCTTTTGATTAATAGTCCAACCATCTCAATCTATTTATTTTAATCTTCATGTTGTAGACACATAATTTCCCCCTTCATATTGGACTATATGTTTTTGGATCTTTTCTTGTCATGGTTGTAATAAGTAGTGGCTGATTTAGGTCAATTACATTTTGTGGGTCCTTTTCACTTGTGTTGATTTCTAATGACTTGATTGTTAGTTATCACTATTTTTCATTAGTGACATATGTTTGAATGTGTCTTTATATGTGTGTGTGTGTGTGTGTGTGTGTGTGTCTATGTGTGTGTGTGTGTGTGTGTGTGTGTGTGTGTGTGTGTACTTCAATACATTTCATATCAAGTGTTATCCATTATTCCATTCTAGAATCTATTTATTGATTATATGCATTGCACATTTGTCAATGTCTATCCTCATCATATTCAAGTATTGTGCTTACACACTTTAACTAAAATAAGGTCATTATTAAGTATATAATTGAATTTGATTATCTATGGATAGGAGGTGAATTCTTTTCTCTCATTTGGGCTAAGAACACTTACAAAGCACTAGAACTACCTTGAGCACTAGTTATAAGCATGTAGATATATAGCTACAAAATTCAAGGGGATATATGTCACTAACCTTACACATTCTCTATATTATTAAAAAAAATATGAAGGATTGGGGTTACATAAAAGGAAAAGTGATTTGAAAAACTATGCACAAAAATTATGTGAAGTGAACATAGATTCCCAAAGCTCTGTTGTTGCTAAAGCAATCATGAAATTTGGAAGCATAAAAATCAATAGGGGCATAATCTTAATTGATTTAATTATAGAAACATCCCATAATTAATCATATTATTTTGTTTTATCCTAATCAGTGATGGATGATTCTAATTATATTCATGAACATGGTCATTTTTAATGGTTTGAATTTGATATGTATCAAAACCTTTTTTCTATAATTATATCTATTTTTAAAAGCTAGGTGTGTTCATTTTAGTGAATTTTCTTTCTCATTTTCATTATTATTTTTCATTTATAGTGTTTTATAATTATCAATCCCTTGTTGACCATATGAAGACATGAATTACTATAGACTACTATATTTTTCCAATGTTTCCTTATACTGATTGTTTTTAAATATTTTGCACTCTTAAATCACCTTTTATAAAACATTTTTGTGAAATCAAAGCTCTTACACAACCTTAGGGTTTTATTCTTCCTTCATTAACCTCATAGGGTCTAATTTGACCTTTCAAAATTATTTTTTATATTTTTAGGTCTTCATTATTACTTTATCATTCACCCTATATCCTCTCATGTTTTTCATGATTTCTATTTATAGTCATATAAAATGTCACTTGAGTGTAATGAGTGTCACTTAAGATAACCTATACCTAGCTTATCCCTAGACCTATATTAGGACATTTTTCAACCCATATCCAACTTTTGTGTGGGTTTTATAAAACCCTAGACATCCCAACATCAGTCTCAGATCTTCCTCTAGCATGATTATTTGGACACTATTGCACTATGTTAGTGACCATGGGATTGTGCTAGTGTCCCTTGCCTAATTTCAAACCCATTATATATATTTTCAATTCCTAAGACACCTAGGGTTGGCCTAGACCTATTTCACACTTTGAACATGCACCAAATTAGTATAAATACATGAAATTTAGCCCTTTATCCACTATGTAAATCAGATGTAAATACACACAAACATGTTAGAACAAGTAGTAAACAATCAAGGTTATTGATCCTTTTTCTACCCTACTTCTACATATAGTCATCTACAAATACCTAAGCTTATAATATACACATTTCTATTCTTAAATCTGATTCAAATAACTCAAGTTGACAATCATACTAGCATTCACTTCACTTACACTAGTAATTAGAATGGGAGAGCTACATTAGACTTGATCCCATCTTCAGGTATAGGTATGTAGGTAACTCTGACATAGTGGTATGTTGAGGATGTCCAACTTACCCAGCTAACATTCCACTTTTACTACTTATACTTCTTAAATACCCTAATAACATGGAGATATATGTTTTGATCACAAATCAATTAAAAATGTGCATAAACAATGAAATAGGGCTCATCCACAAAGGTACAAGAAGATCAGACTCAACTAGAGGTACACCCAAAAGATCACATAGTTCTTTCACAAGGGACACTAACATGATAGGGAGGACACTAGCATAGTGTGATATTGTCCAAGGTACCACACTACTATCCAAGAGGGTTTATGACACCTGGATCATGTTTACAACACTTAGATTAGGTTCTACATTAGTTTTTAGCCTCTAGGCCATCTATCTTAATTAGTTTTTAGATAAGTACTTATTTGTGTCATTCATTTTATTTTTGGAAATATCAAATTAGGTCAATTTTTATATAAATTAGTGGATGTATTTATTGTATATCTCTCCCCTAATTTAATATACTCATATCATTTAACAAACTAGGGTTTATATTCTATAAATCCCTTAAAACTTAAATCATTTGGTGAACTCGACTTACTTTGAATACTACCCAAACCCTAGACCTATATGCTCTTAGGGTTTATATCCTTATATTATCTATGTTTAGAAATTAATTATAAAATATTAGATCTAATTTATTGTTTTATTTTGGAATTATTTAATAGATTAAATTTCTTAAGAGGTTCAAAGTATACAACATTTTATTTTCCTACTTTCAAACCTAGAATGGTAGAATTCAATAACTGGTTTGATGAGACTGATAAGAGATAATTGTAAAATTTCATTTCTAAACATTTAGATATGAAAGATGACATTATCCATATTATCAATGAATAAATTTATAAATCCAATAATGTTCAATATTTTACCCCCCAACTGCCAATATTATTACACCTACTATGGGGGCAACTTAGACTCTACAACAACCTATTCTAAATCAGCAACCTTCAACAATGGAAACACCTCCTATGGATAGTACACATTACTATACTCTAGATGTATAATACTTTATGCATGAGATCCATGATCTATAGGCTAAGGTTTTACATCTTCAGCAGGGTGCCACTAGATCATTTCATGCCTCAGATTCTCATGTTCTTTTACATACACCTTTGACACAACATATATCAGTAACTCCTTTACCATCCACATTTATGGAACCCAACCTTAATTTATATGATGTTAAGGCTGACCCAAGGTACCATCTATGAGATTTACACATGACATGGTTGGATTGTGTGTCTAATGATTAGCTCCTTAATTGGTCATTCCCTCATAGTTTAAAGGACTATACATTACAATGGTTTTGTAATCTTCCTAAACAATCCATCACAAAATTAAATCCATTAGCATATATATTTTTGGCATAATTTTAAATCAACATCATTGATAAGGTTTCTTATGCTCAAGTAGCACAACTCAAATAAAAATCTAATGAGCCAATAATTGAATATGTCTCACAATTTAAAACTATATTAGCAAAGATGACTATCCCTATGAAAGATAGAGAAATCCAAGACTTATTCAAGTAGATTTTATTACCAACATTACACAAAGCTATCATATCTAATAAGTTTACATCACTAATATATATTTTTAATATAGTGAAAGAATGGGAAGTTAAGCTTCTCTTCATGGGAAAACTAGAGTACACAACTAGATCTGATTCAACTACTAAGAGTTCTAATAATCCTCCATACAAGGTGAAAACTAGTGATAACAAGAATGATTCAAAAAAAAATTAATATAGATTCATATCCACTTCCTCACATGGTCTTATCAACTTCTCCAAGGATACCTTTTATGACTGTTTGTCAATCCCCAACATAGGTTATATAATAAATCTTGGAATGCAATGCCATATCATTCCCTCCCATCAAAGAGGTTGATAATATGAGGCCTCTTCCAAGGAATTATGATGCCAATACATTAAATGACTATCATATGGAACTAGGCCATACTATAAACAAATGCATTAGCTTGTGACATAAGATAAAATATTTGATATAATATACTATCATTGATGTTGGCACTCTTATGTAAGCTCTTAGATCACAACTAATGGAATAAAAAGCATTGAAAATATTTTTAGGGTCATTTCCAAAACATATAGCTAATGAGACAATAGGAACTTTAGGTTTTCATTATGTATATTAGGCACAAAAACCACTATCATCTTATTAGAATCATATAGTGGATCCACATCCTCTACATAAAATCATTGGTGTGTATCATACTATAGTTTCATCTAGACATATTATCACTTTTTCAAACTAGGAGATAGTTGAAAATGACACATATTTCTATGCACATTTTCTATGAGCCTACATTGATCGTCGTCTTATTTAGAGTATCATGGCTGGTAATGGGTTAAGTGTCAACATGTGTACTATCACACTTCTACATCACTTGGGTTATTTAGAATTGGATATTTTCTAGACATATATAGTTATTCATGGATTTAGTGTCAATGTCCAAAGTTCCATTGGTGAGATAATAATTCCATTGCATGTTAGGCCTGTATATGTGGCCACCAAATTAATTTTGTTACCTATTGTAGTCAAATTTGATATGTTACTATGTAGGCATTGGATATAATAGCTCTAAGTCATTCCATCCACGATACATAAATGTCTCAAGTATATACATGTCAATCAGGTGGTTAAAGTTAAGGGCCTTTTGTATGATTATCCTTTACCTATTCCACAACCACTTATACAATATTCCCTAGTTATAGTTTCTATTAACACAACTTAATGTCAGTTGAGCCACCAGTGTAGGTGAGGTCTACTCTTATAATAGTTCCACATATGCATACTCTCCCACAAAGACATTTATTCTAAAGACCCTTATGTCATAGACATGTTGTGGATTATAGAGGGACTCTCTCTTCACTACCACAAAAATCAATATTATAGGAGAGAACATCCACACTAGTTATAGATTATTCTACTTGATGGGTTCTCAAATGCACCACAGTTCAAAATCTAGTTTAGTTAGCTTCACAAATTCATAACCCTACACCATAGGTAGTTTTAGCTATAAATCACTCAATACATATATTTATTAGATCCCATATACCTCATCACACAGCTCACATGATCACTCTTACTCTATTTGATATAGGCCACATTGATTAAGAGTCCCTTATGAGACTCATTGGGTAGTATGTCCCTCTCTAATTATATATAGCTTCTCCTCTCTAATTATATATAGCTTCTCTTCCCTTGATCCTTGTATATAGTTTCATTTTCATGATTCTTTATACATAGACTATATAAAAAGAAAACAAAAAAAAAAAAAAATAATATGTTCAAAACACAAAAACATTTAGATATCACTCAAAAATAAAAAAATTAGATTATTTGCATATCCATGTTTAAATTATTTATACTTGTGAGGTACTACATATGTAAGATATCTTAGTATAGCTAGTTTTATCATACATAAATGATTCACTTATTATTTTTGAGTGTTCACAAATTCTTATAAGACTTGAGTGCAACACACAGATCTAAAGTTGCTACTACCTACGCATTAGGGTACATACATAGCTACACATATTCAACATTGATACATTCACCCATTGGGGGAATCATAATACACAAATTCTAGTTTTCTAAGCTATATTTTTATATACTATGTATAATAGATTTAGTATTATTTATATCTTGATATTTATCATCTTATACTATTCAGATTTTTTGCTGACTAATATAACTATAGACTCAGATATGTAAATATTTGCTCTTATACATATTTATACCACAAGTTCATTCATAATTTCATTTCTATAAGTTCTAGTTTATACATTATTATGTCTCTTTGCTTCTACATATATTCGAGGGAATTTTGAGTATGTCGTTCTTCTATGGATATATGCTACTTCCATTCATTGTATGTGTGTTCTTTCTTGATTATGTATGCAGACATTTGAACATGTCCTTCTATGTGCCTCTAAGCTATCCCATTTTTTGTTTGCATATGTTGACATTTGAACATGTCCTTATATGTATTTCTTTCTCATATTTAGTGACATGTGCCCATGTTCCTTGTATTATGGGCCCTTGGCCTACTTTGTGTAATTCATATGTTTGTATGTATGCTTTCATGTATGAGTCATGGCCATGACACTTGACTCTTTATTTTTATATTTACACTTATTTTGTGATTTTCCATGAGTGATCTCATGCATCTCCCCTTCTCTCTTAGGTTACTTTATGGACATCACGCCCCATCCCCCAAATAGTTTACATAGATTATTCTCAAATTATATAGTTCATACACATGATTCCATTATTATATCTATCTTGATGACCTTGTGAATATTATATCTAAAATACATCACACATTACGAGGTTATCTCAGATTATCTTACATTATAATGTCATATAGATACATTATATTGGTTTATCATGTAGATATCATATGTTTTCAACCTAACACACATCATGGAGAGATTTTTTTTAGGATAATTATTACACATGTAAAACAACTCCCCTTAAAATAGGATGCATTCAAATGGGTTTGTCATAAAGAGAAATCTATCTGAGTGCACTCAAAGTATAGTTTTTAGCACATAGACATATAATTATAGATCTCAAAATTAGGAAAACATGGTGGAAAATAGTCAAACATAGATTAGAGTCACTTTGGCATTAAACATAACGCAAAAGACACTAGAATGCCATAGAGGACACTAGTGTGGTTCAATACTATATAAGTAGCCATGATACTATCCAATACCCTATAAATAGGAAAATATAGATTTGATAAAAGAACACAATAGTTACAGTCTAGATTTAATCAATTTATGCTCAATTTTACACATAATCATACCAAGTTTACTTAGATTAGGGGCATCATACATGGCATGATCACTCTCATTTTAATATTAGATATAAATAGACACATATTACTAAAAATAAGTCTAAAATCCATATGCATAGATATTAAAATTGGGGGCATGTGCACAACACATTGTTTCCACATGATCAATTTTCACTAGCTCATCTTAGATGAAATGATAAATCCATTTATTTATCTATGTTATATAATTCAAACACCTTTTTCATTAGGATTCATACAAAATTGATGCCTCATTTAGTATGCAATGGTTATTATTTTTATGTAGTCACTAAGTGACATTTCTGAGTACCTGAGAGGGCCCTTGGCCATTTTACATTTTAGAGTTTTTGACTGGCCCTAGGGCCATCCTACATAATTTTAGTTACATCATATATTTTTAGTCATAGATTCATATACTTCACATGGGTAGGCAATGATGGATTCATAACCTACCTGAGTTCTTGAGCCACCTATATAGGAGGATTGGACAAGCCATGGATCTAATCTAAGTTAATCACAGTGTACAATCCATTGAGCAAGGGTGATCAATGATGGAGTTATCATATTGAGTTCTTGAGCCACCCACACATGGAGATTGACAAAGACATCATATTAGTCTAATCTATTCACCATTTGATCACTAGTTTTAGACATCCAATTCTCAACACCATTTGTGTTGAAATTATTAATCTTACTCGAATTGCACTTGAATGCACAATTTAGGCCAAAATCATAAAAAATGTGCTAAATGGTTCAAGCTTATTATATATAAGTGTTGATTCAAGCCAATGTATCCCTAAATGGGGAAATACATTTTATATGATTCCTAACTTTGAACAATTCATTTCGAGTCAAAATGATTATTTTGCCTTTTTGTGTTCTAGATCACTCTTTTCTTCTAATTCATTAATACAAATCACGTACCTTCGTTATCTTGTATCAGTAACATCCTAAATGGGAATACAGTCCAAATACATCTAACATTACCTTATAATTCTTCCTGAATCAAATTATGACCCAGTAATATGATTTTCTAACCATTTTGATTAATTATGTACCAATTTCCAAAGAATTGCACTGAAATTGATTAATCTTGTTTAAGTTAATTAATTAAAATCAAGAGCTTAAGTGGAATTTTCATGGAGGTTATTGATTATTTAATTATTGGAAATTGTTTCTCAATATCTACATCACCTAGTGATATGATCTATGGGGTGGCATCCATAAGCCATAAATGCAACAAATATCAGGATTATAGACACCCATGCCTAATTAATGCCCCTTCTTCCTAAATCATTATGAGGATATTCATGGATTTAATTAAAAATATTATATTAATTCATGGCCACACATATCAATTTTGAGATGGATGGTCATGGTTGATCTTATCCCATTGGAAAATCTATAAATAAAAGGGCATAAAACATCATTTTAAAGCTAAAATTATTGTAAACTTATAATGCAAAATTATCTCCACAATATTTCTTTATGTTGATCATTGTGTCTTATTTGCAAGCTTCATTTAATAAGCATAGATTAGATTTATTATCTTGATCCTAGGTTATACATAGTGATATTGAGACAATGGAGGACCTTGACATCCATTGTTGACAAAGACAAGAACACTAGATCAAGGGGAAAAACACACTTGGAGCCACTCTTGGATGGTGGAATTACTTAGGAAGGTAATTGGTATAGATTTATTTCAATTTGTTCTTCATTATAATTTGCAAACCCTATTGGAATAAGTTGGCTCAATTTGTTAAGTTCTTTATGCATTTTCATTTATTTATTGACTAATTTTTGACTAACCAAATTTTTAATCCAATCTTACATCTTGGCATGCTTGATGGGACCATTGTGTCCATTTAAGCAAGGAAGACATTGTGGAAATTTTACATTTTCATTTTAGTCATTAAAAATCCCTTAAACATCATTTTTTTATCTCATTTTCCTATGTTTATAATATTTTTTGTGCACACACAAGTTACATAGTGATCGGTGATGGTTCTTAGTGACCAAAAATAGTGAGGTTCAACCACGGTCGATTGGGTTGTATAGAAAATACAGCCTAAACATTTGCATTTTAAGCTTTTATTAAATTTTGTTTCTAATGATTTGAATTTTGTAAGTCTCTAATCTAAACATAGTTGTGATCTAGAAGGTTAACTTCTAGAGATTTTATCAAAATAAGCATTTTGAAGCATAAAAATTTTGCCTTTGGGTTCACAGGTGACCATTGGTAGTTGGTTTTGACCAGTGATGATTACTTATTAACTAGTGATGATCTTACAGGAATTGTCAGCAATAATAGTGATCAATGATGGTCATTATGATTTTCAAAAAACATAGACCTAAGAGCATAGTTTCTAAAGTTACTTGTTTCAAAAGTGAAATTGCTTCAAAGTTAAACAAGATTATATAAATTTTTATGTAGAACTAGTCTGGAAAGAGATCATTTTGAGCTTAATTAAGTCTTTTAAACCTCCTTTTGGTGCTTAAAAATAATTATGAATCTCTCCATTTGGTTTAAAATGACAATTTGCTTGGTTTATATTAAATGTTTTTTTATTGTTTTTTAAACATTTTTGAAACTTAAGGCCAAGGGGTCAAAGAACATCACCAAACACTTTAATTTTATGTTTTAAAACCAAACTCACTTCAAAGTTTTGTTTTATATAATTCATCTATCATTATTTTGTTAAATTGTTTGAGAAAAAAGGAATCTGTGTGTGTATGCTCTCCCCCCATCCCGTATAGGTAACTTGTAGGATCAAAAGTACCATTTTCATTGCAAATTGTGCCTTAGTCTAAAGGTGTAAAAATTAAGTTGTCTAAGCTCTCCTCAAAACTTGTATGGTTTAAGTGATCTAAAAACAACCTATAAATCCTTTTTACTTATATTTTATTTCATGAATTTTAGCTTGTGATGGGGCCTTCTTCACCTCCCATAAATTCTTTAGGGAATCTTTGACCTAAGAATTCATCTCTCAGCATCATCTTCAACCCTTCTCCATAGAGTGGTATATAAATTGGGATCACCATGATGGGATGATAGTTTGAGTAGTTAAACCATATTTGTTAGTGGTAACCTAAGCCTATAACGTATGATCATTTTGGACATCACACTATACTGAGCAAGTGATGGATGTAATGGTTGTAGAAAGGAAAATACCTTTTCATAATAATCCATTTGATGTGGATCCAATTGACATGATGCTTCTCTTGTGTGTTAATGTGAAAGTTGGTACACATGGGATCAATCTAGATTATTATAACTTATAGAGTTTTAGACAAACCCCAAACTACATGGAAATATTATTGATGCAAGCTACACCCAAATGTCTATATCATTGTATTGTTACTTGAGAAAAAGGAGGGGTGTAAAATACCCTGCTATATAATACACTTTTGTTTTAGATGAACACTTAATTTCCTCTCAAGTGCACGTATAAAGATGGACTTCAACAATGTCATGCAACCTTGTTAGTTTAGGGATTATTATTATTACTTAGTTAAATGGTATATTTTAGTATTTTTAGATTAATTGGTCTTTATTTTAGTTAAAACTTGCTTGTAAACCATACATCAATAAACAAACACATTGTCCATAATTTTTTTAGCAAGGAAGTGTTATGTTATCTGAATGAAAATCAATCTTTTCCTTCTTCAAATTTGTCATCTTAAACATTGTGTCATATCATCTAATTTGTGTAGTTATATTGTCCATTTGAGTCTAGACCATTTTCCAAATTTTCTTAATTCCTTCATTGATAGTTCAAATTCAAAATTAAACTTTTATAAGTTCATAAGGTTGATGTGTTAAATTGGATTCACCATTTGCACTTGACTTAAGAAACTTGGGTTAAATTTAAAATTTATATTTAAGGCCATGTATAGACTCATTATCATTATCATCATTGGTGGAATCAAGTCATCTTATGTATCGCTCATGTTTTGAGTCCTAAATATATTTTATATGATCATTCCTATTACCATGTGGTGTCTTTTTGCTACTCATTTGGTTCTCGTTTTATACTTAGGAATTCTTGCATGTTTTCACATCTTGAGTTTCTTGGTTCACATTATCTCCTTCCAAATATGAAGGGATTTCTTCTAGTTTTATAGTAGCAACTCATTGAATTTAAACTAGATTTTATGGTATTGACGTATCACAAAAATTTAGGCTTTAGTGAACTAGTTTTCACCTTGGATTTTTAAGTTATCATACCCTCTTTTTATTTATATGATTTCAACCTTACCCAAGGTTGATAAAATTCATGATAATCATTCTTATAATTATGTGTGGTTCCAAGACACCCTCATTTTATAGTCTCTTTGGTATATTAGTCATTTGCTTATAAGAAAGATCAAAATATGTACCTTGTTTAAATATTTTCACAACATTGATCCAAATCTGGTCAAATGTATAGAGCACCTCTTTTTAGACATGACTCAAAGGTTCACTCATAATGAGGTCCCTTATGGCCCTAGTTATGAGGAAGAGCATTATTATTATGGTAAAGACAATTATTTTGTCTTTGAGGACATTCCTACAACTATAGGATCTGAGGAAGAGTATACTAAATATCAAGAAAACCAAGATGAAACACTCCTTAGGTTGATATAATCTGGAGTTAAACTACCCACCAATTTTCCTATGGAACAATTTCACACCTTAGCTAGAGAAGGAGAACAAAACAAAAGAATGATTTTTTACGAACATACCTTCTTCCTCTTACAAGGGTAAGGAAGTACTTGTAGAGTCAAAACCAACCAATCAATATCTTGTCACTAAAATTAAGAAAATAAGTCAATGGTATGCTGATTAGATTATCGTGGACTTAACTAACTCTCTAGTTACTAATTTAATTTACAACAAGTCTTCTAAAGAACAAGGAAATGTGATTGAACCTATGTAATAAACATTGGTTTAGAACACATTGATGATTGATCAAGGAGTCTTGACTAAACAGAGTAAGACACAAGAGGTTGTGAAAAATGTTTTTCTAGACATGGAACACACAATATTTAACCACAAAGAATCTCTTATCACTTTAAAAACATAGAGATCCAAACATTCAATATGAATTGAGGAGATCCCTCAAGATAATTTTGCTAGTTCATCTAAACCAACATGTACAATGGTAAATAGACAAAGGACTCCCCAAAACTAGTAGAACATGGTTGATTCAAGAAAATAAATTCCTAAGAATTGACTACTTACCTACTTGAATCAAGGAGTGAACCAAAAAAAAGTTGAGGATCGTAGGGTGTACATCCCTACCAAATCCATGCAACAATAGGGGAACATACTACCCCAATAGCAAAAACAGGGGCACATACCACCCCAACAACAATAACAAGGGAACATACCCCCCAAAAAACAATAAAAAGGGAACATTCCACCCCAATAGAATTATTTTAAACCCATAAATGCACTAAACATGCAAGAGTGGATCTCTATGAAGGAGATTGTGACATGATTGGAGATGAATAATAGAGTTAAGAAATACAAGATCAATGAGATATGTCCATATCTATTTTATCTATCTATTCTCCAAGTCCCCTTTCCATCTCATTTTGAGGCACCAAATTTTGATAAAAATAAAAGGGGGATCCACATCAATACATTAGAAAAAAATTCATTTTATGTTAAGAGGTTACTTATAGTAGTGTGTACTTGCTTCAATTATTCCCGTAAAGTTTAGCGGGGAAAGCTTTAGATTGGCTACTTAAGTTACCCAAGGGATCAATTGTGGATTAGAATGAATTATCTAAAAATTTCATCAACCATTTATAGTACAATAGTGAGCATGAATTGACCATTCATGACTTGTGTAAAGCCAAACAACATGATGGAGAAAGTTTTTCTGCATACCTACAAAGATGGACAGCATTAGTGGGTCTCTTTCAACATAATTATCCAAATAAATTGTTGGACATATTTTCATATAACTTACACCCTGAGGTGGTGCATAATATATGGCTTACTTACACAAACACTTTTGAAGAGATCATAACTAAGAGTGTACAGATTGAGAAGGCTATTATTGCAAAAGTCCTTGTCAAGATTTTTGCACAGGGTCAAACATTAAATCAGACCAAAACTTCTAGTCAAATAGTTGCGTAAGAGAAAACTAAGGTTTTAACAAGAATAAAAACATGGTTATAAATAGGGTGACTAAAACAAGTCATGTACAAACATTACAGGTTTTTCTAGCCCCAAAAGTATAATTAGCTCCTCCTAATCAACCACCTAATTTGTAGAGATAACCTCTATAGAGGATAAACCATGATAGTTTTAGGGTCTTCAGCAAATTGAGAGAGGCAATTGAAATAATGTTTTGATAGCTTGTAATAGCTAACTTGATTGTATGGCCAGTACTAAGGCCATTTATTCAAGATCAATCAAAACTAGATTGGTAAAAAGAAAATGAATGGTATAAATTTCATCATGTTTTTGGTCATGGTGCCTATCATTGCATCCAATTGTGACATATTACTAAAGATCTCATTGAGAATGGTGAGATTGAGATTAAACTAGCCCCTAATTAGTGAATAAATTAGGATATGGTAATTTACAAGGACTCCTTTCATCAACATAATCAATTACTACCAAGGAACAAACAAAACCAAGGATAAAGGTAGAATTAGAACTAGAATCAGGGTCAAAATCATAATCAACATGAGCATAATCATGATCATAATACCCATATTAATAATTTGGGTTACAACAACATGACTTATGACTATAAAAATACTATGGGATGCATTTCTTTAACCCATATTACCACTGTTGCTATTAGACCACATGAACCATCTTATGGTCTTCATAGTACATGACCCATTATTATAGGGTCAACACCCTCTCTCTAGTAACACCATATTGAGTTTGCATAATTCTATTGCAACTCTATTTGCATGGGTTACTATTTCTAGACAACACCCTTCTACTAATTATAACAGCTCCTTATCGACTTGAAATTAAAGTAATGTAACTAGATGCCCATGAGTCACCCTCTAAGGCCCTTCACCTTTATCTTTTGATCATATTGGCTCCCTACCACCTCTAGGTTGTGTATTCATAGCTAGATGGTCATGATTTACTCTCCAGGGTCCTTTGCCTAATTCTTACATGGAACCCAATATGAACATTATGCCAATAGATCCAAAGACAACTACTATGACAACCAAAGCTAAGCCATCTCATCCTAATGTTGAAAATCCTTATAGTCTATTAAATAAATTAAGCAAAACCCCTACATAGATTTCCATTTTGGATATCCTGCAAACATCTAAAGTTCATATAACTATTATGATTATATTTTGAAATAATCCACTATTTCCAATGATATAGATATTGAATAGTTCCATAACCTTATGAGGAATTTGTATTCATTTAGTTAAGTAATGTTTGATAAAAATATATGTGTACACTTGGATCGAGCCATAATAACCCATTGTATATTTAAGTAATATTTGAAAACCATAAGATCAAGTAGGTTTTTATAGACAATGGTTTTGGGATGAACATCATATATCTTAAGTTGGTACAAATATTGGGATATATTATGAAAGACATTCAACCAGAGACAATCACCATCAAGGCTTGCAATAATTCCAAAAGGGAGTCTATTGGTATTATTTGGTTTCCAATCATTGTTGGGTCCATTTCACACCATACATTACTTCATATTATGGACATTGAATTTCCTTATTACATACTTCTTGGTCATCCTTGGATCCATAAAGTATAGGTCATTCCGTCCACCCTACATCAGTGCCTAAAGTTTCCCCATGATGGGATCAGGGTTACTATTCTTGTTGATCAATAGCCTTACGAGTATTGCAAACATCTTGAGGCTGAGTTTCATAATTATAACTATTATCCAAGTTCTAAATTCATTATAAAGAAGAACAAAGATATAGTTTCACATCCATCTCCATCCAATTATATCAACCCTAGTGATCTTGCTTCCACTTTGACTGATCCATTTTGCATAACTCTTATGAAGTAGGTTGTTATTAAAGATGTGGTGATTTCCATGTACAATCTTAAGGATGCCTTCCATAATTCAAAGTTTTCTAAATATCCAAAAACATTTAGTATGCCTAAACCTTCAAATATCCTAATTGACCCAACTTGATCTAGCAATAGAAGAAGAAATAGTGAAAACCGCCTATGGTTTTTGTACCTTCTATTTCACCAAAGAAATATCGAGAGGCTTTTATTGAGGGAGACTAGTTATATTCTAAAGGCCTTACTAATTACTTTTAGAATCTAAAGTATCCTATCCCTAATCAGGTCATGAATCTTCTTGATCATATAGGAAAAGGCCTTAGACCATGAGCTCAAGGAATCTTGGAACCCTTATTAGCTGGAGTACCTAATTTGAATCATGATCTTAGATTTATACCACCTGGTGGTGACATCATAACTTTTGATAGTGATAATTCTAAATTGACTAGTGACAGGATTCCTGGTAGTGACACATCTTATTATAGCCTTTTTGATAGGCTTGCTAATATAGATCTATTTGATTCTAATGCCATTTTGACCTTAACCATTAGAGCTTCTTGTCTTGAAGCAAAAACATATCCCACTATTGGAGCTTCCCATCCTGAAGTAAGATGTACCATTAGAGCTTCTCCTAATGAAGAAAAACCCTATACCTTTATTTGATCTTCCCACTTGAATAAAACCCTCATTATTCCATGTGCCTTTGACATCCCAAAATCATTGATTGGGACCAATAAAATTTGATCATATGGTTTGATGAGTCTAAAAATGAAGAATTAATTGTAGAATACATGGGCCTACGAGATGGATTTCCCATTGGAAATCACAAAAAAGGATTTGATTTTTCATTGGATCCTTCTACCTACTTTGGAGAGAAGACAAACTTTATTGGTTACAATAAAAATGAAACATCAAGAGCTTTGGGTGAAAACCTCTTTGAGGTGCTCATTGATAAGGGAAAAAGTAAAGAAAAAGACAAGCTTTTGAGTGAAAACCTATTTTATGTGCTCTCAAGTAGGAAATTTAGCTCATCCTCTTAGGACATATAAGGTCCATCTAGCCCAAGTTCTATAGCTATTACAAGCATCTCTTTAGAACAACATAAAATATTTGAGCATCTCATTCTTGAGTTTCTAGAGGTTTATGCTACTTGGCCTTTACCTGAGATGGTAGATTTTGATTCATCACACTATCTATAACTTTAAGAGGAATAGTAAGAAGATGTATCAGAAGAAGATGGTCATGATCATACCTTTCCTACAATTCTAGAATATAGATCTACACTCCTCATGGAGAACATAATAGAAGTGAACCTGGGAACCTATGAATATCCCAAAATTGTTTATCTTGGAGCTTCCCTTATTGAAGCAGATCATGAACATAACATATCCATCTTGAGGGATTATATTGGCATCTTTGCATTGGCATGCTCCAACATGCCAGGCTTAGACCCAGATTTAGTTATGCATCACCTTTTTATCCATCCCAATGATAAACTAGTCAAGCATAAATTGAGGAAGATGTATCCACACATCACCCTATATGTTAAATTAGAATTGGAAAAATTTCTAGGAGTAGGTTTCATTAGACCATTGGATTATTTTTAATGGATTTCAAACATAGTCCCAATGATTAAAAATACCCTGGGTATATGTATTTTTACTTATTTCATAGATATCTATAAAGCATGCCCCAAAGATGATTTAATCTACCCAACATTGACATGATCATTGAATCGACTGATGGGTATGAGATTTTATCCTTAATGGATAGATTTTATACATACAATTAGATCAAGATAGCCCAAGAAGATCAACACAAGACTATGTTCACCACTCTATGGGGAACATTCTATTACCAAGTCATGTCATTTGTCTTGAAGAATGATGGGGACACATATTAGTGTGTCATGACTATCATCTTTCATGACATGACACATAATATTATTTAATATTATGTTGATGACATACTACCAAAATCAAGAACAAGATTAGGACATCCAAATGTTTTATAAAGAGTCTTTAAGAGGCTTCATGAATATAAAGTCTACCTGAATCCTAAAAGTACATCTTTAGTTTCACTTTAGGGAAATTTGTAGGTTTCATTAAATCACAAAGAGGGATTGAAGTCAACCTTGCCAAGGTCAAGACCATTGTGGAAATGCCTCCACCAAACAATCTTCAATAGTTGTAAAGCTTATAAGGAAAGATCCAATATATATGTAGGTTTATATGTCAACTGATAGATAAGTGCCACCTATTTACCCATCTATTAAAGAAAAGGATCACATTCCAATGGGATGAAGATTGTCATAAAGCATTTGTGAAACTCAATACATATTTGGCCAATCTGCCAGTCTTGAGATCATTAACACCTAGATGACCATTGGTTCTTTACATATCAGCAACATGTCATGCATTAGGGTCACTTTTAGCCCAACATGATGATCAAAGTAAAGACTATGTAGTATATTATTTAAGCCACACTTTGGTGGATTATGAACATAATTATATGAATATTGAAAATGCATGTATAGCTATGGTGTTTGATACCCCAAAAATGTGACATTATATGCTAAATAATAAAACTATTGTCATCACCAAGGTAGATCCTCTCAAGTTCTTATTGTCTAAAGTAGGTCTTTAAAGATGCATGGATAAATGGGTTATACTCATAAGTGAATTTGAAATCAAATATTAGAATTAGAAATAAATCAAAGGGCAAGTTACTGATAATTGACTTGTAGAAGACGCTATTGAAGACACTCAACCACTCAAATTCAACTTTCTAAATGATTTTATTAGGGAAATAGAATAAGTATCATAGGAACCTAAATAATATAAGAAATATTTTGATGGTTCCTTTACATCCCATGGATATAGATCTAGTATATTGTTGATTACACCCCAGGGGGATCTAATTCCTAAAGCATTTCATATAAAATTTCATTATATGAATAATATGGCTGAGTATGAGGCATTGATTGTAGGGCTTTGCCTTGTTATACAATGGGATATTTAGAGTTTAAAGGTTTATGATGATTCATAATTTATCATCAATCAAACCACTTATTAGTATCAAACTAGAGATGACAAGCTTGTTCCTTACAAATAAATTTTTGACAATCTCAAAGGTCATTTTAAATATTTGTAGTTTGAATAAGTTCCAAGGGACAATAAAAGATCAACTGATGTAATGGCACTGATTACTTCCATGATACAGATTGATGGTAGAGCTAAAGAGTATCATTTTTTTGATTAAGAATCTTCTTCAAACTACATATATTGTATCAGATTTAGAAAGAGTATGTGCTATTGTTGGTCCCAATCCCTAACCTAAATAACCATGGTTATAAGATTTTATAACTACTTACATGATCACATTTTCCTTATTGACCTATCCAATAATAGACAAAAACTATTCCTTCACCATTTATCACATTATACCCACCTTAGAAATATGATTTATCACAAAGGCTATTATAGTTAGGCTTATGGTGGCCAAGCCTATTACAAGATGCCAAGGGGTATGCTAAGGTATGTGATGTATGCTAGTGCATTAAGAATCCTAACCATCAAAATTAGATGCCTCTCCTTCCCATCCTTGCCCAGGTGCCATTTGAAAAATGGGCCATTGAAATTATTGGGCCAATCACTCCTACAACAAGGTGTACTGGTGTTAGATACATTTTAGTGGCCATTGACTATTTTACCTAGCGGGCCGAAGCCATGCCAATCAAAGACTATATAGCTGTGACAACTATGTGCTTCATATGGGAGAACACCATTAGTAGGTATGGGTGTCCATTGAGTTTAACTAGTGATAGGGGCACTCATTTCATCAATGAAATGGTGTACATCCTTATGACATAATATATGGTTGTACACCACAAGACCACCCCATATCATCCTTAGGATATTGGCATAGCTAAATCTTTTAACAAAATATTAAGAATGTTCCTCATGAAGATATATGACATTGGTCATAAGGATTAGGAAGATCAAGTTTCAATAGTACTTTGGGCATATCACATGACCTATAAGTACTTGAACAAGGCTACATCATCTCAACTAGTGTTTGGCACTAAATTAGTTCTACCCATGGAGTTCATGGTGCCCTCCTTATGCATTGCATGCATTGGCCACTTAGATGATCAAGAATATCTAAGTACAAGATTAGAATACTTGGATTGCTTGGATGAGAAGCATGCCCAAGCCAAATAGAGTCAACAAGTTGAGAAAGCAAGCCAAAAGTGATGGCCCCATAATCAAATCAAGCATAAAGCACTCAAAAAAGGAGCATTGGTGTTTCTCTATGATTCCAAGTACTTCAAGCACCTAGGAAATTATAAATTTGATGAATGGGTTCATACATCATCCACCATATCTTGGAAATTAGCACATGTAAGTTGTGTATGTTATCTAGTGAAATAGTCCTTAGGCATTTCAAAAGCAAATGATTGAATCCATATAGGTAGTAGGTTGGTGCGCATGTCATGGAAACTCTAACTTATTGGCAAGTAGTCAATTAGAGTTGAGCTAACTAAAATAAAGTTTGGTGTAATCCAACCCATTTTATCGCATCCAAGATATCATTGAAGAAGGTTCATGAAGGAATGTGTGTGGCCCACACCAAGAATGTAATATTAGCAAAGAAGCTCCTTAGAATAGGCTATTATTGGCTAAAAATGGAGATTGATGCTTGAAAATATGTAAGGAAGTGAATTCCTTGTTAGCAACATGGAAATTTAATACACGTACCTTATTTACCACTATAGTCAATCACAACACCATGATCATTCTTAACATGGGGTCTCAATCTCATCAGGAAAATAAACCCAACATCTTCATAAGACCATAAACATATTCTGACTCTTACCAAGTATTTTACTAAGTGGATTAAGGCCATTCCTTTGAATTATCTCACCAAGAAGTAGATATCCAAATTCATCCATTACCATTTAATCTATCAATATGGCATCCTAACATGACTTATATTTGGTAATGGTGGATCATTTGTAAATAGAGATGTCAAAGAATTTTGTGAAAAATTAAAGATCATGCACAAAAAATCAACTCCATATAACCTGCAAGGTAACAAACAAGTTGAGGCACCAAAAAATACAATTATAACCATTTTAAAGAATATTGTTAATGACACTAGCCGTAATTAGCACTTGCAAATCTTTCCTACCCTTTGGGTTTACAAAACTAGTCATCAAACCCCCACGTGATCCAATCCATATTACCTTGTTTATGGCACAAAAGCTATTATCCTGATTGAAATTGAGCTACCATCATTGTGAGTATCACTAGAACATATTGAAGATGACAAGGACTATAGAGTCTCAAGGTTGTAAGAGCTAGAACTTCTCAATAGTAAGCATTTGGGTGCCCTAGAAAACTCGTAAGCCTATCAAAATAGATTGTGGAGAAGATAAAACAAGAAAATTCTCCCTTAAGAGTTTTATATTGGTGATTTGGTATTGAAATATAACTAAAAGAACACAAATGTTGAATGCAAAAATAAAGGAAAGTTATAACCTAACTCATTGGGACCATATGTTATCACGGTGAACTATGGATCAAGGGAATATAGACTGACTACTTTGAATGGTGAAGAACTTCTAGAGCCCATGAACATTGTGCACTTTGAGAGGTTATACATGTGAAAAACTTTGAACCATTGTCTACAATATCCCTTACGTGGGGGAAACTTGTGCTAAAGTAATTTTATCCTACCATTTTATACTACCCTGGACCACTCTCATATGGGCCCTATTATTTTCATGACTCTAGATAGTGAAAGATTTTAGACTATTGGTATTTTTAATAGATTTTATCCTACCTTGTACCATTATATTTGAGAACCATATTATTTTTAATGTTCTCCTCAATAACCTCATTATTTATCCCACCCTAGACCATCCATCTATTGGATCGTATTCTTTGAACTGTTCTCTTTAAGAACCATATTCTTTATTATGTCTTGGGATTATAACCTAAACACTGTTATCCCTTGAAAAATTAAGATCCTAATTATGTCTTATTATCATTATGAACACCTTCAATGACATTTATATAAAGCATTTCAGCCAGAATAGTACTTCATAGCTTATTCTACAGACAGGCAAACAAAGACATCTTTTTAGCTCAAGATCTTTATCTGTTGCATGGTTTTTCAGATTGATTTCATGATTTACATTGTTATATCATTATTTTATACTATTTTGTGAAATTTTTTATCTTTTCAAGACCATCTCTCTCACTAATTTACAAGCATTTTTTATTGGAGCCAACTTTAGATGTTATTGAAGCTCTTGGGTAGTTCCTTGGACCATTGTTTATAGTCACATAGGTCATTGTAACTGACTTAGCTATTTATTAGAACTTATACTCTTTGATGAGAATCTATTTGAATAGTTATTCTCCTTTGAACATATTTTATCCCAAAAAAACTAAAACATTAGAAATGAGCCACAAAATAACAAAAACATTATCTTATGCTTTTGTACATTCTGATCCTCATGCTTTTACTATTTTGAAAGCAACCATCTTGCCAATTTGCCATTTTGCAAGTAATTTGTCCCATACACTTTAAATTTTAAAATAGAATTCTCCCTCATCCCACCATTCCACACTCTTTCCATTTTTCAAGCAAATTAAGTCCCATTGGCTTACCATTTTGCAAGTCATCTTGTCCCACCAACTTACCATTTTGTAAGACCAATCACATTTGTCAAGTCTTCCCTTTTATTCTAAAACTTTAATCATATATTTCTAATCATCACATTTTTCTTCTATCCCACTTCCTATGAAAACTATATTTGGCCTAAAGTGCATGTTAGAATATGCATCCGTGGAACGATGTAGGCAATGTCCACTTGTCTTATACATCTAGAGTTAGCTCGGCCAACCCCTTCCTTTTCATCTCTTCCCCCATTTATTCTATGTTGTTACTCTTTAATTATGGAATAAATTTGTGTCCTTATTCTTGTTACATTGTTGTAGAAAGTAATGCCTCAACTACACATGCATGAACAATTATTTTTAAACCACACTAACTTGGTTTTTGTTTATGTGTTTATTTGAGTTCTATTGGTGTTTTATTGTTTTCTCTTGGTGTTTTATTATGATTTATTCTCTCTTAATTTATTTCATCTTCTTTTCTCCTTTTCTTACTTCTTATATCACCTTGGTCTTGTGTTTCCCTATTTAATTTTGCTTTTCTCTTTTGTTTTCAAGAACATCTTGATGGTCCACATGGATTATGGTTCTTTATATCTTGATCTCATGTTATTAAGTTGGTATTATTTTATTTTTAAACATTCTTGTTCCTACTTGAATCCTAATTTTTCATGTCTTGATTTAAGTTAGGTTCATTTGTGTTTACCTTTTTATTTGTCTTTACATTTTTGTTTAAATGTAAATATTTGTAACTCTAGTTTTGGTCATTATTTCACCATTATCCTTAGTTATAGGTATTCACATTTGAACTAAGTCCATGAAATTGAAATGAAATGTTATTATGATTTCTTCATACCTATTATGCCTATTTTATTTTTCTATAGAAAGCACTTAATGCTCCAAATTCAATTTTTAACATCAACACAACTTTGATTAATAGATCTTAAGATCACTATGATTAAAGTAGGCTCAATAGGTTTAGCACCTAAATCTATTCTTATATGTGCATCTCTTAGCATACATCATAAGTCTAATAAACTCTTGGTCAATTCTCATCATCCCTCATTCCATTCTTTCCCAATCCTAGATGAACTAAATTGGTTTGAGGTCCATTTAGACTATGTAGGAAATGCTTAATTTCTATTTAGGCCAGCTCAACCATATTCATTCTTATTTTCATTTAGTTCATCCCTTTATACATCATCACATGCCTAGTTTTTATGGATTTCTTAGACATTACACCATTGCATCTATGTTTTCACCCACTCACTTTAACCTATGTTTTAAGTTATATCCTTGAGCCAATTGCTTCCCAATTTACCCATGCTAGGGCAAAACATCTGAGCCTACCATAAGAATCAAATAAGATATATAGGGGTAAGCCATTATTTATTCTTTATCAATGATCAAAATTAGCCCTATTGGGGTGAAACTATCTTATCATGATCAAATTTGCTCTACTAGGGCACTTCTTATTATCATCTCTTTGGAGACTATTGGCCAAATTTGGCCCACATATAAAAATTGTCTGAAGGCAATGCCATGTTATAGAGGTCATGGGATGAGTTTTCATATTAACTAGAAAATAATTGGGGCTTACAAGGATCAAGAAAAAATATCAAAGGCAGTTGTCTACAAGAATAAGTTTTAAAGGCATAATTATTTTGGAGAAATTATTTCAAGTATTTGGCTAAGTGTTAGAGTTCATTTTGGTGAATTGTATACAACAAAAAGTATAAGGAATAATTATTTTAGGTAAATTATCCCAAATTCAAAAGCCCAAAGTAATTTCTATTAGACAAATTATCCAATACAAAAGCTATGACAAAAAAACATTTGAATCTAAAAAGTGATAGTCATGCAAACTTCATTGATAGTCACATGGAAATATTTGACATTTACACAAATGTCAAAATAAACCTCATTAACTAACTTTATGGTGTTTAAATTGTGATGGGCATGCGAATGTTAATGATGGTCTCACAAATGTAAATGATGGTCATGTAAACATAAAATTTATGACAGTGAAAATCCATTGGAGTCTAAATTTGATGGTCATGTGGATGTCAAATATGATCACATGGGTGTCTAATGATGAGATCATAAATGTCAAATTTGAGCTCATAAAGTACCCATTTGATTTCAAATAGTGGGTCTAAATAGATCTAATGATTGGAATCTAATCATATTAAGTTGATCAATGACACATAATCAAGTCAAAAGGTTAAGAAGATTAGAGGCAACCACATGGAAAAGTTATAGAAGTAGACTGACTAACAATATATCCTAAGTATAAGTATATGACTAACAAGTGGAACTAGCTCAAATAGAGTTGATAAGTTTAGGGCAGGATTGATGAATCTCGCTCAATCATACTGATCAAGATCAATGGTGTGTGTATGGGTCAAAATGTCAAAATGAAATTAAAGGTAGAGAGACTAAGGGATCTTTAATGGGATGTAAAACATGTTACCAAGGTCAAACCAAGACAAATAGGTATTGCAGGGTCATCTTGCCACCATTGGATCTTGGATAAATGCCATTAAAGGGACACACTGATGCAACCAAGGTGATAAAATACATAAAGGAATACCATTGGGATTTAATATGGATCTCTAATTCAACATTTTGTATCATGTTGGGTTATTTCTATGAATATGTTCACCATTATTTAAAGAAGGGTCCATACATATATGAGTTCTCAGTTCTTATAGAGATAAAATGGGTCTTTTTATACCTAATGGGAATCTAAAATGAAGCTATGTGGTTTATATATCCCCATAAAAATAAATACTATAGGAAAACCAATAGTTTTATATTGGTTTTCCACCTATAAAATGAACCTATAATCCAAACATGGAAATGGAATAGATATTTAATTAATGCAAAGGGTCTCATCCGTCAACATGGCCCCCTCCTTAACAAAATAAGTACTAACCACCATTCATGGCATGGTACTATTAGTTTCAATATTTGAGGATTTGATCTTCATGAGCAAGTCAAGTGGACTTAGGGTCCCAAGGTGGTGAACTAATGGTTAAAAATATAGTTGAGGAATTGATTTTAATGAAACAAACTTTTTCACCATGCATAACAAATGCTTGTCTTCTGGTGGGATCCCTCGAATAATGAAAGGAGCTTGAGGACTATTGGAATAAGTGCAGGTTAACTTCTTGATAAGGGTTAGCTTGTTAGAATAAGGCACACATACAAAAGGAACCAATAAAATATCATCACATCTTCTTGACGAATAGAACCCTTTCTCCACTCTCCTATGCATGTTCCCATTTCTCTCTTTCTCCTTTTATACTCTATATAGAGGTTTTTGAGCCCAAAAATTGATCCCTCTAATCCCTTTCTTGGGCATGACTAAACTCTACCAAGATGGAGGTTGTAACCTCTTGAGATGAATACAAGATTATTTTTAAGATTTCATTACACTTATCTAGTATGTTCATGTCAATTTATTTTCATATGTGGTAGAGCTTTTTTCCCTTGTCAAGTCTTGATCTCACCTAGTTAGTAGTTATCTTTTTATGCAAGTCATGTTTAGTGTTCAAATATCTTTTGATCAAAGCTTGCATGTGGATACTTTGATTAGTTAGTGTCTTACATTAGACCTCTCCATCACTTATTTTATATTTTGATCATTTGATGAACCTTTGCATGAATTACTGATGTATGATATATATTTGGAGTCCTATATCTATTCTTTTCCTTTTTTAATTAGTGTTTTAAGAGTTCAAATAGAGTGGATCAACCATATTTTAGGTGCATCACCATTGTTATCTTAAGTTTCCCTTTCATGTTATCTTTTTCTCCCTTTTCCCTAGTCATTAGTCAGTCTTAGTAGTGGAAAGGAGCTAAAATGATGCATCATAGGAGCTAGCCTCATTAAAAATCCTAGATTTCTATCCCTATTATAGGATACACATAGCCTAGGGTCATTCCCATGTTGAGCTAGATTTAGGCAGAGGACCTGAACAATCCCTTTCCCAACTAGGGTACAATATAGACCTCTAATAGAGAACACATTCTCCTTTTCCAAAATCTCCACACTACTACCCATGATGACACTATTTTAGTGTGTAATTTGTCTCAAGATTGATCAATGTCTTAAGCATGCAATTTTCACTCTCAAATTGGGTGCATTCAAAGTGTGTCACTTATATGTTTGGATTGAATCCTTCAAATTCCCCCCATCTTGGGGTCCATTATACCTCTAATTATAGTTTTATCATTGATGGCAAACATGCATGAAAGAGTTAGCTCATTTGGATGTGATCTATTCCATGGGTTAATCTCTCACTTTCCCTCTCTTTTTGAGAGTCCACCCTTCTCTTTCCTCCTTGCATGTCCTCTTAAGGGGGCATCATGGGTCATTTCCATTTTCTTATTGATAATTGTGTTCTTTGAAAATACATTGATTTGCCTAAATATCTCTTTATGACTTCTTAAATAGGGGTAAAATGTAGACATCTAAATCCTAACACCATTTGTGTTGAAATTGTCAATCTTACTTGACTTGCACTCAAATGCACAATTTAGGCCAAAATCACTAAAATGTGGTAAATAGTTTGAGATTATTGTATACAAGTGATGATTTAGGCTAATATATCCCTAAATGGGGAAATGCATCTTACGTGATTCCTAACTTTGATCAATTCATTTCAAGTCAAAATGATGATTTTGATTTTTTATGCTCTAGATCACTCTTTTCTTATAATTCATTAGTACACATCAATAACTTTGTTACTTTTTATCAGTAACATCCTAAATGGGAATATAGTATAAATGCATCTAACATCACCTTCTAATTCCTCCTGAGTCAATTATGACCTAGTAATATCACTTTTTGACTATTTTGATTAATTACGTACCAATTTCAAAAGAATTATACTAAAACTGATTAATCTTATTTAAGCTAATTAATTCAAATCAAGAACTTAAGTGAAATTTAAATGGAGGTTATTGGGTATTTCATTATTGGAAATTGATTTTCAATATTTTCATCGTCTTGTGACATGATCTATGGGGTGGCATCCATAAGCCATAAATGCAACTATATCAAGATTATGGATACTCATGCTAAATTAATGCCCCTTCCTTCTAAATCATTATGAGTATATTTATGGATTTAATTACAAATATTAGATTAATTCATGGCCACACATCTCAATATTGGGATGGATGGTCATCATTGATCTTAGCCCATTTGAAAAATCTATAAATATAAGGGTATATAACATCATTTTTAAGCTAAAATTATTGTAAACTTATACATAATTATCTCGACAATCTTTCCTTGCATTGATCATTGTGTCTTATTTGAAAGATTCATTTGATAGGCATAGATTAAATTTATTATCTTGAGCCTAAGTTATACATAGTGGTCTTGAGACAATGGAGGATTTTGGAATCCATTATTGATAAAGACAATAACACTAGATTAAAGGGAAAAACATGTTTGGAGCCACACTTGAATGGCAAAATCACTTGGGAATGTAATTGGTATTGATTTATTTCAATTTGTTCTTCATTATCATTTTCAAACCTTGTTGGAATAGCTTGACTTTATTTTTTAAGTTCTTTATGCATTTTTCATGGATTTATTGACTAATGTTTGACTAACCAACTTTATAATCCAATCCTACACTAGTTACACACACAATATGTCACCGAGTTTTTGCATTGATTCCCATACTTAGTGAGATGAATTCATTCCTTTCCTTTCTCTCTTATCTCTTTACTCAATTTTGTATTTGATTTTTATATTCCTTAAGTAAGGACTTGTTCACACATGTTTCATTTTTAGGATACACAATGAAGCATGCTTCACATACTCAGACATGGATTCAAGGGATTTACCTCTTAGGTAAGTCTAGGTATGATTATTTTTCATTCATATTAGTCATTTAAATTTTCTACATGGGGTATTTAGTCATATAAAATGTCACTTGAGATCACCCATCCCTAACTTATCCCTAGACCTATCTTAGGGCCTATTTCAACCCTTATCTATATTTTCTGTGGGTATTATACATCCCTAAGTAACCCAAAACCAATCCCAAACCTTCCCCTAGCGATCCAAGCCCCTAATATCCCAATTTATACCACTTAGACACTAGCATAGTTATTTAAACACTAACACATTACACTAGTGACCAAAAGACTGTGCTGGTATCCCTTACCTAATTTAAACCCCAACAAATATTTTTTCAATTATTAATACACCTAGGGCCAACCTAGACATATTTCTCACTTAGTACAATCAATGGATCAACACACACAGACACACACACCCACACACACACACACACACACACACACACACACACACACACACACACACACACACACACACACACACACATGAATTTTATCCCTTTATCAACTATATGGAAATAAGAAGAAAATGCATAGAAAAATGCTTAGAATAAGTAGTACACAATCAAGGTTATTGATCCCTATTATTCCCTATTTTTGTATATAATAATATATAACCATCCTAACATCAAAATATATAGATTTATAGTCTAAATACTTATTTAAACAACTCAAGTTGACACTCATACTAGCATTCACTTGCACTTGCACCAGTACTTAGATTGGGAGAACTACATTGAACTTGATCCCCTCATGTGGTATTGGTATATAGGCAACTCTCAACACAATAGGGTGTTGTGGACATCCAACTTACACAACTAACATAGAAATTTTGATCATTATGTTTCTCAAATAACCTATCAACATGGAGATCTAGGTTTTTCTCACAAATTAATCAAAAATAGTGCATAGATAATGAATCAAGGCTCATCAACACAGGTACAAATAGATCATTGAAAGGTGTACCTAAAAGATCACATAGTTTTTGAACAATGGAGACTAGCACTATAAGGAGGATACTAACACAATGCACTATTTTCCAAGGTACCATGCTACTATCCAAATGTTTTTTTGACACCTAGATCATGTTTGTGACACTTAGATAAGTTTCTACACTAGTTTTGAACCTCTAGATCATCCATCTCAGTCAGTTTCTAGCTAAGTAATTATTTGTGTCATTCATTAATATTTTTGGTAATATCATATTAGGTCAATTCTTATACAAATTAGTGGTTGTATTTATTGCATATCTATCCCTTGATTTACTGTACTTAGACACTTTAACAACATAGGGTTTACATTCCATAAATCCCTTAAAATTTAAATCATTATGCTATCCATGCATAACTATTATGAAAATTAATAAATCTATATCTTTAATGCATATTAGGTGAATTTATATATTGAGTGGTGTTACAGTTGATTCAAATTAACTTATTTTTCTTGGTACTAGTTTGAAAGATAAAATGCCATGTTTACTGAATTTCTTGCTCTTATTATTTTCAATGCAAATGGTAATTTTTTTAGTGGTGAATATGATTATATTTAATATAATTATAAATCCCATGATGACTTATGATGATAATTCTAATGGTTATGATGTCAATGTTTTTGAAGATGATTTTTCTCCATAATTTAATACCATGAATAAAACTAATTCTATGAATTGATTTTTAATGATTCCTAAAGAGATTGATACTATGAATTATTTTTCATGGCTCATACTATTTTAATTGGTTTAATCAAGCTATTCCTTCATATATTATTTCTTTTGTGCTTATTGTTTTAACTCGATGATTTTGTCCCACTTCTAATGTTATATATATATATATATATATATATATATATATATATTAGTCATGCTCTTAGTCAAAACTATTAAGCATCTATTTCTACACATGCTAATCATAATTTGGGTGATATACAAATGCTACTACATCTAAATAATTATTAATTAGAAAACAAACAATGATCATTTTGAGGTTATCTCAAAAAATCATTCTATCTCCTTGAATGATTATACAAAATACTATATATAGGAATGCACATCCACATTATACAATAGATATAAAAAGAATAATCATATCGATGTATACCACATGGTGAGCTCATTTTATATCTAGCATCATTATCATAAATTAAAGAGATAAGTTTATACAGTAATCATTTCCTTAATATTTGAGTCTTCCTAGTCAACAATCAATGATCATGATTTTTAGCATAAGTAGGAGGAGGAAATAATCTTATTTTAGATATGGGGTTACCTCAAAAAATTGTGCTACCTCCTCAAAATATCATATCATATACTTGAAAAATTATGGTACCACCTCGCCTATTTTTTTGGATATCCTCAATGTATTATGGGGTCTCCTCAATATATTATAGGATCTCCATGATTGATCATTGGAATTACATTTCTTAATAATTGGATATCCTCTATAAATTGTTGGATATCCTCAAATTTTTAGTGATACCCTCAAATGGTCATGGTATATTCTTGATCATAAAATTAATATACTTTAATTTTTTTAGAGGACTACTCATTTGCATTATTAAAAAACACCCACAAAATAATAAAGTAATTAGTATCTACCATGTGTTAACCTCATGTTTTAGATATCTACCATGTAGTGATGAATCTTTAAGAAAGAATTTTGTAAATATTGAATGGTTTTTTATCAAATATTCAATAAATCCACAGGTCATTTCAATGCATAAGATAAGTAGAGTGACATAAATTCAATGATCCACATTCATCAACTTCAAGATATATAACCAATTATAGATGATATTTTGTGACTATATATCACCTCAATCTTGTACACTTGGAAAACTTAGACCTTTGTTGTTCCTATTAGTTATACAAATGCCTTGCTTATACAAGCCTTGCATATGCTCTATCTTGTTCCCATTTTCATATATATTAGTTTGAATAGTCTTATATTGATGATACAAACATCATATCTTGCCCAGAATGATTAAAATGTACTTATCTTACATCTCTAGAAGTTTTGAGCTTGTACGTATCCTCTTATTCCCTAGACACTATAGTTAGGGATAGATAATAACATTGTTGTTACTATCATACCCAAATTTAGGTTTCCAATTTCTAAAGTCATCCAATTTATAGATGACACATATTCCAATGGTGCTAAAGTGATTTAATATAATTTATCTCCTAATAACATTGGTATAGATAAAATATCAACACTCATTCATACCTCACCTAGAAATCAGACCAAAAGAGCATTTAATAAGCACTCAAGTTATCAAAGGTTTTCCTATTCTACCCTATTCTAATATAAGTCAAAGGAATATCCAAGCTACAAGTCTAAAATACTAAAAGAGTAGTCACAAGGTCTTATTTTCCAAGTTATAAGATAGGTCACTATTGTACTTGCTTTACACACATTGCATGATTCACACACAAGACAACATGTAGGGGAGAAATACATGAATATAAGGCCTTCTTATGGAGCATTGACTATATAGGAAGTGCCATTTGATAGTTTGTGGGTCAGCTCAACATTATGTGCCCACTAACCCATTTTTCATATGGCATCATTTAAGAGTGTACCTAAGGTTTTGATCAATAAACTAAGAGAGATAAACTATGCATGAAATATAAATACATTAGGTGGAAGGAAAAATAAAACCAAAAAAATTGAAACTAACGTATTCAAAAATGGACCTATATTATGGTTTGGACACTAGCATCAACATAAGGACACCATCATCAACATAGGAGTCTAACTTCGATGCAAGCATCTAGTGGTCAAACACAGTCAGAACATAGAATAAATGGAACACATATATATGTTACAATCCTTTGATGATTCTTGATCATTTTCATATTCTAGAATAAAACATCAGGAAAAATATGTTCTCTTTTATCCCTTAGCCACTTTGTACTTGTAACATTTATTTACACATATTAAATTAGGTAAATATATATTATTATTAAATCTGAATATTTTCATTCATTTCAAATAAATTTAATTTATTAGGTATTATCTTGTAAAATTATAAAAGCATTAAAAAAATTTGTTAAACCATCTTATGTTTATTGAACCAAAACCCTATTTTGCATATTATGATTTTCACCTTCTTTAAAAGTTCATTTAATATTTTTGTATTTTATTATAAAATCTGATTTATACATCCCTTATGTGGGCATATCTTATGAATTCTTAGTTACATCTTTTCTTTGGCCCTAGTGGTTATATGCTTAACATTTATATTGAACATTGCAAACCTTATGCCATCACTAAAAGAATGTCATGCATGGAATATCCATTATGAGCATTACTTTAATCCACCTGATGATCAATGTATTTCATATGATGATCTTATGTAAAATCAAAAATGGGATCAAACCCATTCCTTTGATTATAACCATGACAATGAAAAAAAATAATGATGCAAATGCAAATGTAAATGAGCAAGGTAGTGATAAGACATTTTTGCTTATGAATTCTAATGTAGCGGTATCCCTCTTGACTATGAAATATATTAAAAGAGCCAAAAAACATGCACAATAAGAGAAATATTGATGAAATCAAGTTTATTTCCCATTCCCCAAGTAATACTAGTGTTGAAAACCTTATGTCTCCTTTGCATGATTCAAGTGAAACTAGTCCAATTTGTTCTTCAAATCTAGTATGTGATGAGAAAAATACATGTCCTACATATCCCATTGTGATAATTTAAGAAAATAATAAGAGTGAAAATGAAAATTCTAAGGAAATACTCATCAAACATTCATAGTTTGGGGACACATAAAAAATCACAAATCTATTTGATGTATCTTGTGAAAAGGTCACACCACAAAAATTCAAGAAACCAAAAACATGTTTCCTAAATATTTCCTAATGAAATAACTTTCTAAGAAAAATAAAAAGGATGAAAATTATAATTATGTCAATATTCATTATCACATAGAAATTATGAACTTAAATTAGAAAGTGATATTACATTAATTACTCCTTTGATAGGATGCGACACTGCAACTTGAAGTGAAAATGACGTCCTTATCTTAATGTGGTCCATAACATAGAAAATGTTTCTTCCATTTCCTTTTGAATTTTATTATCAAAAGGAGAGTATGCCACAAAATCAAATTAAACCTCCTACTTCTATAATATTTCATGAAGTTCCAAGTAATGTAACACTTTGTAATGATAATAGTATTAAAATTTATGCTCTTCCTTAGGACATAACTACATCTTTAGACATGGGTTTTCCTTTAACAAATATTTAAAAGTCATGTGATGAGCCTATTTACTAAAATGATGAAGAGTCCAAAATCCCTATGTTATACATGAATGGTAGTTTACTACCACTAGAAAAATCCTCAACTTCTTCTTATGACATGTTATCTTTATGAATACCATAAAATATATACAACAATAGGTCAATACTCTTAAATTACAAGTTTCTTCTCATGAACCAATTCTTAAGGAGAACACATTATCATAGAAACCTCTTACTAGGGATGTTTTTGATCACCCTTATCCTTCAAAAAAGAATTATGCCTAAATTATCCTCCTTCAATGGTCAAGGATATTATGTTATTCATTTACACCAATATACACACTCCTCTGAACATTAGGTCCAAAATAGAAACTTTCTCTTAAAATCCTTTTATTGTAGCTTAACCAAAGGGACACTTGAATGGTTTTATACTTTTCCAAATGGTTCATTATCAATTTTTAAACAACTTTAAGATGTATTTATATCACATTTTCATCATTATACCTTACCAAAATTACCATTAAAACATTTTAAAATGTTTACATAAATAAAAATGAGCCTATACAAGATTATATCATTTGACTTAAGGATGTTTTATATTCCTTACATTACACACCCTCAAATTTAGAGATCTAATTTATATTTATTAGATGTCTTTTTTATCCACTAAGAGAGAGAGAGAGAGAGAGAGAGAGAGAGAGAGAGAGAGAGAGAGAGAGAGAGAGAGAGAGAGAGAGAGAGAGAGAGAGAGAGAGAGAGAGAGAGAGAGAGAGAGAGAGAGAGAGAGCATTAAATAATCCCTTTGCTTCATTCAAGATCTTATATTGGTATGTCAATAAATATGCATGCACACTAAACAATACACAAATTAACTTACTTATTTCTTCATTTAAGCCAAACCATGATAAAAATATTGTCTCCAAAGTACATAAACACGTTTAAAAAATTTTGAACCAATTTAAAAGCCTTATACAAAAGTAACCCCATCTATCATGAAAGCCTCCCATAGTTAGACAAAATATCACCACAAAATGACAACACTTTTACACTTATCATGGTATTAATGGTCATCGAGATAATGAGTGTTTTGATCTCAATCAAAAGCTTATATAGTTAGTTGATCACTAAATCATTACATATCAAAAAGGCATAACTAGACATGTTTCACATACTTATCCTATGATATCACCTAATAAGGATGATGTTTCCCATACTGAGCCCTACAGGGTAATTATGGTCAACTAGCCTTCACATAAGACAACTTCAAGTAGAGATCTTTCTCTCAGTGTACTATATTCCTTGAATGATCTCTCTAACATTGATCCTACCTAGGAACCATTGGTTGATCAGGTTCATGATACAGAGATAGAGGAAGAAGTTAAACCTACATAATATATATGGGTACCTAAACCAATACATATAAATTCACATGATACTTCTACAAATATTTCAAAGATGACTATGGAAGCATAATCAACATTCCCATTTACATATGATCATTACAATTAGGATTTATTATATCCATCTAGATTTCATTACATCCAGTGATTTATTTAATGATCAATATAATACACATATAAACCTATTAATGATATTCAAAATAAACCATATAAAACTCAATGATCTCTCCTAAAAACCCCTACTCTTATTACTCCTACTATTACTTCATGACCACATAGTCCTATTATACATATGTATAACACCATTGATACCATAATGATAGATATTACACCTATACATGTTCCTCAACAACATAAATGAGGTATTACTCTAGATTAAAAATGTGGAGATATATTTGACCATCCATTGGATGGCATCATAGGATGATATTTCCTCTTCAAACATATTCAAAATAAATACCAAAACATCAAAACATTCAAAAATATGAAATTTTTTGTAGCACCTACATGTTATATTGGATCCTTGGCATCTATGTGTGTTAGTTTTATGTTGAGGAATATCATATCATTTACTCCTACATATACATTTACAAGCATACATATATACATTATTATATACACTTAGGGGTGTTGGTTTTTCCATCTACCCATGTTGTCAGGATGTTGGGGACATCCATCTTCTATGATCTTGATAAACACAAGCTATATGATTTGATGATCACTCTAAACTATCATGATTGAGCTTACATATATACTTACACATGCCTATTATCCATGATTTTATCTTGTATGTTCTACTTGATATGATATGTACTTGACATTTTTTGCTAACACATTTTATCCATGGGTTACTATGACATGTTTATGATGGTTGCCTATGATTTTCCTTTATAAAATTCCTTGAGTGTTTTGCCTTGATATTGTCTTGTTTGTTTGAGCATTTGAATATGCTCTATTTTATGTGGGCCTTGTGCTTATGTTTTCCTTCTTGTACATTTGAATACGTCATTACTTGTTATACGGGCATTTAAATATGTCATTCCTTATTTTATGGGCACTTGACTAAGTCATGTCCATTTGATTTTGTGGAATTTGAACATGCCCCTTATTTTAGGTCTCCTTGGACCACTTGTTGAATTTTTATTGGGTGATCTTGTATGTATGCTTGTTTTCTTGTTAAGATTTTAATATTAGTATCTAGACATTACCATGATATTTATCATGCATATTAGGCCTACATGTGATCACATTGTTTATATGTGCTTCAATGATACATTTACCTAGACATGTTTCCTTCTATATGATACATGGCTACATTCTCATATTTTACAATTTTATTACCCTTTTGAGGTGATTTAATTTATAAGTATTATTTTTCCCTCACCTTAAGTGGGGTCATATTAGTGGGGGTATACTTGAGAATAATTATTTTCCACACTCATTCAATACCATGGTACTTATAATAGTTTATAAATTTAGTGGGGGCATGTCATATGGACATGGCTTCTAGACATTCACACTTTTCAAATTCAATGGGGGCATGTTATATGGACATGGATTCCACACACTCATAGTTTTTATATTTAATTGTGGAATGTCATAAGTACATGCATTACACACATTCACATTTTTAAAATTCATTGGGGGCATGCTTTGGAATCATGTTATACACATTCATTCATTATTTAGTACTTATTCCAATTTTTAGATTTAGTGGGTGCATGCCATATGGACATGGATTCTACACATTAAATTTTTTTAGAATAAATGGGGGAATTATTTGGAATCATGTTCTCCACATTCATTTAGTATGGTACTTATTTCAATTCATAGATTTAGTGGGGGCATGTTTGGAAGCATGTTCTCCACACTCAATATTCAATATCTATAGTTTATAGTGGGAGCATGTGTTGAAAACACACCCTACACATTGGTAATTATATTAGTTTCAAATTTATCCATACATAGTTTGGGAATGATTTGGAATCATGTCCTTCATACTAACACAATTATCTGAATTGGCTGAATCACATAGTTATATGATTTAGATGCACATGTGTGGTAGAATGTTTTACATGGTATCATTGATATACATAGTTTCAACATGAGACATATATAAGGTGCATAGACTATGCAATATGTGCATAATATTAAAAAATCCAAATAAATTTTGGATTCTAAAACTATTGCACATACTGATACCCCATGAACTTTTATGGACTTTATCAAAATAATCTACTTTAGTAGTTGGTTCACATTTTTGGTGTGGTTGAGGTGATTAAATCACTCAATCTTGCCAAATTTTTAGGTTATAATTATTCATACAACATCACCAGGTTATATGTATCATTGGGTTACAAAATTGAGCTAATCCCAACTACTAGGTGGCAACTCACTTTTGATCCAAAGTTGGAGGCATGTGTCTTCCAATCTCTCCCTCTCTCTCTCTCTCTCTCTCTCTCTCTATATATATATATATATATATATATATATATATATATACACACACACACACACACACACACACACACTTTAAAGATTTATCTACATTTATCCTTAAAATGATACATATTTTATAAAAATAACTTGTCAATAGTCAATGTGGTTACATCAACACACAGGTATATTCCTAATCCTTGCCATTTCAATTTAAATTAATTTCAAGTAATTTAACCTAGATTATATGCACTAATTTTACACTATAACATGTTCTTGGTTGGAGTTCAGTCACAAAAAAATCACTCAAATTCAACTCAATAAAATATAAGGTGTGCATACACACCCATATACTTATGTTTTTACTCTAAACTAGAAATTTAATTACTAGATTTAAGGGGGGTTAATGTAGATGATATTTTGTGAATATGTATCACCTTAGTCTTTTATACTTGGAAAATTAAGACCTTGGTTATTCTTTTTAATTTTACACATGCCTTAGTTTTGCAATCCTTGCATATGCTCTATATTATGCCCCTTTAACTATCTCTTAGTCTAACTACTCTTATATTGATGACATAGACATATTATCTTTCCCATAATGATTAAAATTTACTTATCTTACACATTTACAAGTTCTGAGCCTATACCTACTATCATGATTCTTGGACACTAACGTCTGGGATAAATAGTAATGTTAATGTTAATTTCCTATACTGATGTAAGTGTTTAGTGCCTCAAAACATCCAATTTTAAATGAAGCATATTATAATTATTGTATTAAGTTATTTAATGTGAGTTATCTATAAATAGGATTGGTATGAGTATAATATCAACCCTCATTCATACCTCACCTAGCAATCAGACCAAAAAAGCATTTATGAAGCACTCAAGTTTGTTGACATGTTGTTGTCATTGATGTCAAAAGGGTGCATCATGTCAAGGAATAATGGTAATTTATGTCAAAGGTCTATTTTTTCAAGTTATTGAGCATGGTAGTGGCATAAATAGAGTGTTTATTAGTGAGTAAGTATTGTGGATATGAGTAGTCTATTGAGAGTATGTTCTTAGTTGGTTACATGATGTTGTCAAAGATGATTAGCAATCAAGGTTGATGTTGTCATAAAATAATTTTAAGTCAAGAGATAATTTTAAGGCAAGCGATAATTTGACAACAAGAGATAATTTTAAGGTAAGAGAGAATTTGACAACAACTAATGGATTATGGATGCATGAAAGTACAGGTGTATCATCTCAAGATTTTATTATCATTGATGTCAAGGATGATGTCAAGATTGATGTTAAAGTTAAATAAGGATATATGTAATTATGTTATATTTCAATACCATGATCATGAGGATTTTCATGAGTGTTTTTGAGGTCATGACATAGAAGGAATAGGTCAAGGTGTCAAGTGCATTAGAAGCTTGAGCCTAGTCATGGCATGGTGAAGGTATGAGCTAGTGACATGATGAGGTGAGTGAAATTAGGCATGGGAGAGGTTTTTAACATTGTGTGATAATGATAATAAAGTGTGGATACACTTATAAGTGTTTCAAAGTGAGTCTTTGAAGGTAGGTCCTTTAGTCTTGGTCTGCACCTGGACCATTCTTTACCCCTACCTAGCCTAATGAGGCATGATGATTAGATTTCAAGGTGAATGTCTGAAGGAGAGAATGGATATATGTAATTAAATTTTTTTCAATATTTATTATGAACTATGAGGTCATGATTTGTAGGAAAAGTTATGAAAAGTGGTTTTGAGGTTTCTCGAGTACACAGAATGAAGGTATGAAAACTCGAGAAGGAATTTTAGGTGTTAGTTTGCAATTGTAACCTTTGCATGGGAACATAAGATATTAAGGGTCTTAGATAATAACTATAATCATTTGTTTTAGATTTAAGGGGGAATCCTTTATGAACAATTGTTAACACCAAAACCTCCTTAAACCCCTAATAAGGACCTGATGTGAAATATCTTATTAAAAACATCCAAAAATGGTCACAAATGCCTATTAATGATGTTTTATAATGTATTAAACTCTCCCATGGACTTACATGAAGTGGTTGGACCTAAAATGTGTTATGGAGATCAGATAATTTTTAATAAGGTATTTTTATATGGTTTTTAAATGTATTTTTCCATGTATATGTGTGTAATTATTCTCAAATGATCAAATGGTAACATGTTGATAAGAAGGCCTAATGCAATTAGGTCTCCATTAGACCTAAAAGTGAAAAGTTGTCTAAGAGAGTTATGACAGACCAAAATGAGCTCAAATTTCATTTGAATAATAATTATGATATTTCCTAAGACCTATTATATGTCTTACCTAATAATTTAAGTGTGTGTGGCTAACCAAGTGGTATATGAATAAGAGATGAATATATATATATATATATATATATATATATATATATATATATATAAGGCATTTTAGGCCTATTATAGAAGTTGAGTGTAAGTGAATGGATTGATAAATAAATGAGAATAATGTGGTTTGTAAACATGTTTTAAAACCTAATTTTATAGAATTTAATCATATAATTAGGATCATATAGGTGTTCTATAGTTTAAGATCAAGGTCATATGACCTATTCAGTCTTGATGAGGGCTATTTGAGAGAAGAAGCCTAGAGGCAGTTTTGAGAGAGATCAAGTGGAGAATAATTAAAGGAGTGATAATTTTATATTAAAAGGATCTTTGAGTTTCATATTATATTTTTTATTTATGTATGATAGTGGATAGATTTTATATATAACAAATAAAGAGCTGAGTGGAAATAAGTGTGATTAACTGAGTTGGTGCTTGAGGGAAATGAAGCTTCCTTACAGGTTAGAGCTTGAAAAATTGGTCATGGATATATTGGTTCTTGGTCAAGATGTATTTGTATATTAATTTTATGTTGTTACTTTTATAATTTTTTGATGACTTAGTTGTTGCTTAGTCATAGGGGGTTGTAACCTTTTAACAAGTGGGTGCTTGCTAAAGTCAAATTGGTGCTTGATACATTATATTATAAGATAGTTTGTCGTAGATTTGTCTTAGTGGGTTTTATTACCAATGATGGTTTCCCACATATGTGATGTGTTATCTTGTTTCATGCTCATGTGATTGGTTCTTAATACATTGCTAGATCACTGTGTTATTTTCATAGTTCATAGATGAGTGGATGTAATTGATTGAAAGTTTTTGATGAATGATTCGCCCCCTTGTTAATAATTTTTATTCAGATAATTGGTATCATATATTGGTATTTTTAATTAGTCCTAACATCTTAAAGGAGATCCTTGAAACACAAACATGTCTAGTCAACAAGTACAAGGAGGTTTCTCAACCACTAAGGCTCCTCTCTTCAATGGGACTAACCATGCATTTTGGAGCATCAAATTGAAGATATATCTAATTTAATTATGATATGACATATGTTTTTTTTTTTTTTTTTGATGGATTGACTCCACCTTTTACACCACAAAATGATGCAACAGGCAAGTAGGTAAGTGAGAATAACTCTAAGGCAATTAATGTCATCATGTGTGGTCTTTCATAAGAATAATTTGTTGAGGTCATGCATTGTGATATAGCCAAAGGGATTTGGGAAATTATTAAGACCATATATGAAGGAGACACCAAATTTAAGTTGGAAAAGTTTCAAACTCACTAAAGGTAGTTTGAAATCCTAAGAATTAAGGAGGATGAAAACATTGCATCTTATTTGTTGAGATAGGTGAAGTGGGAAATTACATGAGAGTCCTAGGAAAGAATTTGGAAGAACCAATACTATTACAAAACATATTAATATCACTAATGTCTAATTTTGATTCAAAGGTGTCTATTGTGTAAGATATCAAAGACCTTAACATATTACAAATGGATGAGCTTCATGGCATCTTGACTACCTATAAAATGAGAAAAAGTGATGGAAGACCTTCCAAGAAGGAAGTTGCATTCAAAGTTGAGAAAAATTCACAAGAAGGCCAAAGATGATGACACAAACATTGATTATGACAATATAGAATCCATGTTTTTTAGAAAACTATGGAGAGATTCAGATAAGTATAAGGGCAAATTACCATTCAAATGATTTAACTATGGTAAGATTGGTCACTTTGCTTCTAAATTTCCTAATAAAGATAAGACTAATAATGACAAATAACATGATGATGATCATGATGATGATAAGAATATCTATAAGCCTATCAAGAGAAAAAAGGGTTTTAGGAAGTATGAAGGCAAGAAAGGGTCATTTAATAACAAGAGAAGTTTATATACCAATGAATACAATAGCTCATCTATTGTAAGTGACACTAGTACACTTTATAGTGATGATGATAGTAATAACCATGATAATAATGAAACCTTATTCATGGATATAGAAATAAACAATGAGGGTTTCTCAAAAGGAAAAAACCTTATGGATGATGAAGAATCATATGAATAAGAGATTGAAGTGAACCTTGAGGTAGAATTGGTAAGTACCATAGAGAAGTTGAAGTTTTAAAGAAGGAAGAATTAAAAACTAAGATCATTGGTTAAGAGTTATGATGATAAAATAAATATATTTGAAGAGAGACTAATTAGAAACACCAATGAAAATGAGGAGATCATAAAAAAATTAAAAAATAAGATTGAAATTTTCACTATAAATCTTAAGACCAAGGAGGAATATTGCATCAAGTTTGGAGTAAAAATGGAGTCCTTGAAGGTAGAAATGGATTAGGCAATAGTCAAGCTGAAGACACATTAAATATTTGAAAAGAGTATTAAAGTTATTGGTGATATTTTGAGTATTCAAAGGCATCCACATGACAAAATAGGTCTTGGGTTTCAAGAAGACCAAAAGGAGAACAAGGAAAGTCAGAACTCAAAGACCTATGTATAAACTCTCAAATCTAAGACTCAAAGTGATCATAAACAAGTCAAAATCACCAACATGAAAATCAACATGAATAGAGACCAAGTGATTGTATAATGGTCTTAAGGGATGAGTTATGATGGGACTATGGGAGAAGGAGTGATCGGTTACGTGATAGGTTTAGTAATGTTTTTTGTTATAGTTGTCATAATATGGGACACATTGAAATATTCTATCCAAATAAAGTTATAATGCCCTCAAGACTTAAAAATATATATGGAGCTCTTAGATTGCATAAGAAAGGCCAAACATTGGTATGGAAACCAAAGAAGGTTAGGACTGATCATATTGAGCCTAAGAGTCAAAATGGATTATTTGCTAAGATAGAGCAAGGATCAGAAGTGAATGAATGTCATTAAAAATTATTATCTATATGTATTGAAAATGTATTCAAAGAGAAGAATAAGGATGAAAAATTAGATGAGTCAAGTGATTCAATCAATCCTAAGTGGATTCTCAGGAGGGACTATAAGTCTCATGATTGCAAGATAGTTGAGAAGAGTGGATTGGAGATTTGGGAATCTCCTAAGTTCATGGAGTTTTTAGAGCCCTATAGAAAGGGGTGACTCCATTAGTCTTCATGGAGACACTCTTCTATTAGTAGAAGCATGAGGCTGAAGTCAAAGAAGGATTCATCTTGAGAGGATTCCAAGTCGACTATGTTTCAAGGTATGAGTTATTTTATTTTTAGTTTGTATTCATATGACAAGGTGAAAGGAGTTTTGGTTTGTATGAGCATTGATTATGGAGATCATTTCATGAGGAGTCATGATATGGAATGCACGTCTAAGCATAGGATTATGTCTAGAGACATATGGAATATGCATTGGTCTCCAAGACCAATATGGCCATAGAGAAAAGTTAGATGTTGTTGAGAGAGATAGAAGTGTGATGAAATAATATGTAGCTAATTGGTATATGAGAGATGTTTGAAGGATGTTGAGAATTTTCTATGAGTCCTGACGACTCATATGATGAGCACAAGCTATGAGGACAAAGGGGTAGCTAATAATATGATTCATTAGCTTTAAGAGTAGATAAGTAAATGGTCTATGTCAAAGAAGGTATATAGAAAACATGAAGACACATTGAATAATATGACCAAGACTAAGAGAATGATGGATGTTTATGAAGCTAGAATAGGGAAATGAAGATGGATATTATCCATATCTATAGCATCAAGGTGCATAAAGTAAATTGAGTGATCTTGTGTATCTGAGTCCATTTTTATACCTATGTTAGATAATAATAGATGTGATGGCCTAGTGAGTGATCAAGAGTTTTATCTATATCAGTCATATCAAGAACAAGGTGAGTGTTCCTATGTATCTGAATTCATTTGAAGAAGGTATGCATGGATTTATGAGGAACATGTTTTTATGATGCTTCACAGACTCTATGATCTTTTTACCAAAAAAGGGGAGAGAGCTCAGAAAGGGAGAAAGTTTAGAATGCTTTATAGACTCAAGAAATATTGAAGATCCCATTTGTTGCAAGAGGTGTGATCCAAAAAGTTACATCATGAGGAATAAATTTGTAGGTGTCTCTTTGTCATTAATGTCAAAAGGGGGAGAATTAGTAGATGGGAAAAGTACCATTTTTAATTGATTTCAGATTGTAGTGTGTTTGCCATCAATGACAAAGGGGGAGTTTACTGGAATGTTCTTGTCATTAATGTCAAAATGGTGCATAATGTAAAGGAATAATGGTCATTGATGTCAAACATCTATTTGGTCAAGTTCTTGAGCATGGTAGTGACATAAATAGAGTATTGATCAATGAGTGAGTACTGTGGATATGAGTAGCCTATTGAGAGTATGTTCTTAGTTAGCTACATGATGTTGTCAAAGGTGATTAGTGATTAAGTTTAATGTTGTCATGAGATAATTTTAAGGAAAAAGAGAATTTTAATGTTGTCATGAGATAATTTTAAGGAAAAAGAGAATTTTAAGGCAAGAGATAATTTGAATACAAGAGAGAATTTGAAGGAAACATGTATTATGGTTGCATGAAAATACATGTGTATCATGTCAAGATTGTATCATTGATGGAAATGTTGATGTCTAGGTTGATGTAAAATATGACTAAGGATGGATGTAAGTATGTGATATTTCAAGAGTGTGATCATGATAATTGTCATCAGTGTTGTTGAGGTCATGACATGGAAGGAACAGGTCAATGTGTCAAGTGCATTGGAAGCTTGAGCCTAGTTATGGCATGGTGAAGGTATGAGATCGTGACAAGATGAGGTGATTGAAATAAATAATGAGAGAGGTTTTGAAATTTTTGTTCACATGATAATAATTTGTGAATACACTTATAAGTGTTTTAGAGTGAATCTTTGAAGGTAGGTCCTTCAATCTTGGACTACACCTAGACCATTCTTTAGCCCTACCTAGCCAAATAAGGCATGGGGATTATATTTAAAGGTTAATGTGTGAAGGAGAGTATGGATATAGGTAATTCAAGTTATTTCAAGAGAGATAATGAATTATGAGATCATGGTTTGAATTAAAAGGCATGGAAAGTGGTTTTGAGGTCTCTCCAGTGCATAAAATGAAGGTATGCAAACCTGATAAGGACTTTCAAGTGTTCATTGGCATGTGTAAAATTTTAATGGGAACCTGATATATTAAGGAGAGATGGGAAGGGTCATAGATAATAACTATAGGCATTTTTTTAATATTTAATGGGAAATCTTTTACAAATAATCGTTAACACCAAAACCTATGTTAAACCTCCCTAAAACCCTAATAAGGACCTAATGTGGAAGATATTGTTCAAAACATAATATAATGGTCTCAAATTACTATAAAATATATTTTATCATGTATTCAAATGTCCCAGGGACCTTTAGGTGGTGGTGCTTAGACAGATGAGAGATAAAATGCACTGATACAAGTTTGTTTGTGAAGAATTTGTTGTAGCAGTCAAAAGTTTCATTGGTCAAGAAAATAAAATGAATGGGAGAATAATTTATATAATCATAATAAATAACCATGATGTTTTATGTATAGTTTATACCCTTTAATTGTGTTAAATTGATCATCTAAGTTAGCCAGATGCTAACAGGGCTAATGAAGCAAATAGTGCAAAATCCAAGCAAAGATGAGAAGATGAATTTGAGTTTATTTTCATGGTATAATGATGAAACCAGGTTCATGGAGATGGTTTTTTAGGAATTTTAAGTCATTTATATTCTTTAAATAATTTTTGGAGGTTATTTAATATGGTGAAAAGTTGTTCATAAAATGACCTATCTAGTTTAGTTTGGTCTATAAGATATAAGGTCATGAGATTGGTTTGAAGGACCAACATTTTAATATTACACCATATGATTTTTTATTTTAGGATATTATGATCATGTCATATAATATTTTGAATGCATCAAGAGTATTTTAAAGTGTCTACATAAGTGTTGGAATTCCAAGTCACCATGACTGATCTTTAAGGAAAATTGGTAATTTTGAGTAAGTTGTAGAGATGTTCTTGAGCCCTTATCTCATGAGTGGAAGTGTCTAATGTATTTTATAATGATCTTGAGGTCATTTATATTATTTATATGTATTTTTTTAATAATTTTTGAGTGGCTTAAGTGTTTTTTAGATTCAATATTTTAAGGTAGACGTTTTGGTGTACATAGGTCTAATAAGACTGAGTACTATTGAGGGGTTTCATGCAATGGTTGGACCTAAAAGGTGTAATGGATCTCAGAGGATGTTGGATAACGTATTTTTTGATTTTGTGTGAAATTATTGTATAATTTATATAGGATGAATGATTTCCAAGGGATAAAATGGTAATGCGTTGATAAGAAGGCCTAATGCAATTAGGTCTCCATGAGACCTAAAAGTGAAAAGAGGTATAATAGAGTAATGACAGACTAAAAGGAACTCAAAGTTAATTTGAATCATGTTTATGAGATGTAATAAGACCTATTATATGTCTGACATAAGAGGTTAAGGGTGTGTTTCTAACCAAGTTTTATATGAATAAGAGATGAGTATATATATAAGTCATTTTAGGCCTATTTGTAGAAGTTGAGTGTAAGCAAATAGATTGATAAATAAATGAGCCTAAATAGGTTGGGAAACATGTTGTAATCCATCAAGATAGAGAAAAGAAGCATATAATGAATATAATATAGGTGTTCTGTAGTTGAATATCAAGGTCATATGACCTATTCAGTCTTGATGAGGGCTATTTAAGTGAAGAAACCTAGAGGTAGTTTTGAGAGAGATCAAGTGGAGCAGAGTTGAAGGAGTGATCATTATCTATTGAGAGGATATCAAATTTGCATCAGAGATGTTTTAATGATGTATGATATTGGATAGAGTTGAGATATAATAGATAAAGAGCTGAGTGGAAAGAAGTGTGATTAACTAAGTTGGTGTTTGAGGCAGTTGAAGCTTCCTTGTAGGCTGGAGCTTGCATAATTGGTCTTAGCTAATTTAGTGCTTGGTAAAGAGTAATTGGATCTACCTTAAAGTTTTTTTCTTGAATAAACATCCTCTAATTGAGTTGGTGCTTAGTCATATGGGGTTATAGCCTACTAGCAAGTGCATGCTTGCTAAAGTCAAGTGGGTGCTTGATAAATCTTGGGTTGGTGATCCATGTTAAGTTAGCACTCAACAAAATTTGATATACTTTTTGAGAAGTGTTTTCATTAATGTCATTTGATGTCAACATTAATTTCATTGATGTCAAGGTTCATTTGTTGAAGATGCATGGTGAATTATCTGTGAGACATGAGCATGTGTGCTCGATGTGACAAGGATGCCATGTGATAAGAGCAAGAGGGAATTTGAAGGCAACCCAAAGTATTTCTATTGAGAGAGAATTGTAAGAAAACCTAATGATTAATATATTAGTTATTATAGAGGTTATTTTTTGATATCATCATTAAGGTAAGCATGTTTTTGTACTAGTCCTTGATTACAAAGTTTATTGAGAAGCCTAGTCATAATAAGCAAAGTAATAACATGATCATGTCCATGGTGATAATAAAGAGGTATGTGTAGGGGTATGACATTGTTAGATAGGAATTTAAGGTATGAAATAAATTTGTAGATGAATGAAAGAGTGTTTCAAGATTAGTTTTCAAGTTTTAGGTGCTTGATAAGCCTAGTAATAGAATTAGTTATAGCATGATGAGACTTTATGAGAAGGTATAGGTATGATGGCTTAGTGAGATGATTACATATAGGAATTAATGGATGTATGAGGATGATTGATCATGTATGTGATGCATTAGATAACTCATGTGATTCTTAGGGTGAGCCTATATGGGTAAGACCTATAAACCTAATATTATAACTAGACCATTTTTAGACCCTGCTTGGCCTAATAAGGCATCATGATCTATTGTCAAGGCATATGAAGAATGTTTGACATTGTTTGAGCATTGGAGATTTGAAAGTCAAAGACTAAGAGAGAAAAGAGAGATAATATGGCCTAATGGGGTATGAGGTTATATTTCCATGTCTACTATGGAAAAATGAGTGTTTTTCATAGGTATGATATGTTGTTTCAATCATGTTCACAAAATTTGAAGTCATGGTTTGCAATAAAAGGCATGAAAAGTAGTTTTAAGGTCTCTCAAGTGCACATAATGAAGCTTATCAACCCAAGAAGGAATTTTGGGTGTTTATTGGTATGTGTAACCTATACATGGGATCTTGATATGTTAGGGAGATATGGGTAAGGGTCATAGATAATATCTCTAGGCATTAGTTTTGGAAATGAGGGGTAGTCCTTTTAAAATGATTATTAACACAAAAAATAGTGTTAATGCTCTTTAAAACTATAATAATGACCTGATGTGATATATATTGTTTCAAATAGAATATAATTATCCCAAGTGGATAGATAAGTGATTGGAGGTTGTATTAAAATCTCTTAGGCACCTGTAGGTATGATTAGTTTGTATGGTGTATGAGTAAAGCCTACAATAAAGTGTTAGTTTCTCAAAAAATTATTGTAGCAATCAAAGTTGACCAATTAAAAGTATTAAAATAATTAGATGGGGAAGGTTGAGAATTTTATTTTATGTAATTTTTGGTTTATGTATTTATTATATCCCTCAGGTATGTTAAACTAGTCATCCAAGATAGGCTGTCACTAACAAGCCTAATGGTGCAAATAGTGAGAAACTCGGGCAGAAGTGAGAAGATGATTAGGTATGTGTTATTATCGAAAATGGATGAATAAAAGTGAATGAATATTTTTTAATTACTTTTAATACATTTTCATGTTGGATATAATTTTTGGAGATCATTGTATATAGCAAAAAACTGCTCACATGTTGGCTTGTCTAACTCAGTAAGCTCTGTATATAATGAGGTTATGAGATTGGTCTGCAAGACCAATATTTCAATTTAAAAATATTATATTTATATTTTAGAATGGTATTATTATCTCATAATATCATAAAAATGAATTATTATTATTTTTAAATAGTCATACAGGTGATTTAAGGTCATTGACACCATGACTATGATTTAAGGCAAACTGACAATTCTGGGTAAGCAAGTTGAAGTGATGAGTTTGAGAATATATGCCTTGATTTGAAGCATTTAATGTACATGGTTTTTATATTTGTGAATTTTATGTCCTATCCATGATTTTTTAAGGTATTTTAGTAAGTGAAAGTAGTTAAAATGTTGAATCCAAAATGGCTTGATTGGCTGAGTGAGGTATGTGAGAGAGAAAGTCAACAAATTGGTTTACAAGACAAATAGTTTCTACTAGAGATTATGATATGTTTTTTGGAGTTTGTTATAAGGTTTTTTATGATCATTTCATTCATTTTAATTCCTTGAGTGTTTTCTTTCAAATGCCAAAATTTCCAGTTTCCATGACTGTGTACCTTGAGTTGACAGTTTAGAGTGATATTTTTGCAGAGAAGAGTTTTGAGACTAAATACCCTAGGTTGAAGTATCTAATGAAAATAATGATGACCCTAAGGTCATGAGGATTATTAATATGTTATTTTTTCCATGGTTTTTTAGTTAATTATTTTATAATCTTCATTAATTCAAGATAAACTTTCTAAGTATGCATGAGCCTAATTGTGAACAATATTAATGGCATGCTTCAAGTGGTGATTAGAGATCAAATGTGTCAAAGACCTAACATGAGATTATTTTGGGTCTATTTGAGTGACATATGAAGTGTTCCTACTATGTGTGGTGTTTTAAAGTGTTCCAAATATATCAATGGATAATGTGTCATAAAGTAAACTTAAGGGAATTAAGTCTCCATGAGACCTAAAGATGAAATGAGGCCTAATTAAGGTATTTTAGACATAAAGGGAGTCAAAGAAAATTTGATTCATGATTATGAAATATACTAAGACATATTACATGGATGACATAAGTGGTTTTTGACACTTATATTTTCACCCTTGAGGAGATGCTCAGCTCTCCTCATCCAAGTGGAAAAATGGAAACATCTCTCTTGTTATGGGTGAAAATTTCACTGAGATGAATCTCTAGATGGGGGGATAGATCCCCTTGATGAAAATTTAAATATATTCTATCTAACTTAACAATTTTTGTGTGAAAATGGTTGATAAGAATAACTAAGAAACTAATTGGTGATGCACTAATGTATAATGTCTTCCCAATTGACTAGAACCACTACCTAAAGACAAACAAGGTGTTTCTCACACAAGACTCACAACTCAAGATTCATTACTGCATCAATGTTTAATATGCTACATTTAAGAAGGTATATGATTATTAGTAAGGTAAATAATGATTATAAAGAGGGATATAATCATAGAACACTTATAGGATATCTTGACACTTATAAAAGAATACTAGCAAAGGCCTGCAACAATATCCTTTATGTAAATTGGTAGACAATCAAGAGTACAAGCTAGAAAAGACCATATTTTACTAGAATAGACTAACAAGATTCAAGTCATTACTCAATATTATATCATATGAGTGGTAACAATACTTGTATATTTCTTCAATAGTTCTTCAGTTACAAATTTGGCCAGAGTTTTCCCATTAACTAGCAAAGGCTACTGAACAAGCCAAAATAATGCATATATATAGCCTTTGGGAGGGAGGTTAAGTAAGGGGAGTCCAAGGGTCACTTGGACATGTGTCTATATGAGAGAAATAGTTGCATTGAAATGTGGGAGAGAGATGGGTGAGTTATGCCATGTCACCAAATAAATCAGTTACAATTAAATAAGTTACAATTGCATCAAATGAATTAGTTATAATTGAATAATTTACAATTACACCAAATGAATCAGTTACAATTGAGTCAGATGCTTGGGACCTTTTACCATTTTTAACCTGTATATTCACCTTCAGGTTCCCACCAAGCCTTTTGACACCAATGGTAATTTTCCATAGGTTGAAATTGACTTTTTTTAGGCTATCATCCTTCAGGTATTTTCTTTAGAATTTTGTTTCTACAATCACTTTGTTTTGGCACTTTTTCAAAAATTATTCAATCAATATTTTTTATTTTGACAATTTATGTGGACAATTTTCCCATGAACAAGGTCTTTGAGACTTTTTCCAAGTGTTCTTTAACTATTCCTTTGGTCACTTTTGTATCGAGTCTTTTTCTTTAGGATTTTTTCCTAAAATAATTCCTTCAATCCCTTTTTCCACATTAATTCCTTCAAACTATTGGATGACCCTTCAGCTTTTTTGAAATAGAAAATCTGGGAAGGACACTTTGCCTAAAAATACCCTTCAAAAACTTTGATCTAAGCCAAAAGTGCCCTTTGAAATTTTTTCAAATGGCCCCTTCAAAAAAGTTGAATTACCTTTCAAAAAAGTTACAAATGACCTTTTTAGAAGAGTTGAATTACCTTTTAGAAAAGATGAAGTGTCCTTTGGAAAAATGAAGATGACCCCTTTGAAATTTTTTCAAATGACCCCTTCATAAAAATGAAGATGACCCTTTTGGAAAAGTTGCAAATGACCCCTTTTAAAAAGTTGCAAATGACCCCTTCAAAAAAGTTACAAATGAACCATTTCATGTGGAAGTAGCTTTTCAAGAAAATTGTTTCAGATAAAATGTCTAAAACAATCCCTTCAAAAAGATTGAAGTGGACCATTTCCTAAAATAAAGATACCCTTTGGTAAAATTTCTTTACAAAAAATGTTCAAAATAATTCATGACACTTAAATAAAAAATCTAAAAACAAAAACCTCTAAAATAATGAATGCTTTAGTCAAAACAAAAGACCCAAAAGGATTACTATGTAAAGGCTTGGTAAAAGACAAAAACCAAACCTTTCAAAATAAATGGAATTGTAAATTTTTTATGGGATTTATATATAACACTTCTTCCAAATGAAACCTTCATAATGGACCTACCGAAAGGTATAGACTTAGGTAGCTAAGTTTTCAAATAGGGGTGCCCAATTTTGGCCTGAAGGGCCAAACTTTGGTCAATAAGTTGGTGATTTGTAGGGGTAGTATGCCTGATATACTAACCAAACCAGTATCTAAAATAATCCATTGGGCATGGAGTCATCTAAGGACTAAAATAAACAATAAACCTTGACCATGATTTATAACCTTATCAATAAGACAACTAGTTACCACCTCAAACACACAAAGGGAAAGAACAACACACAACAAAGACCCAAAAAAAATAAGATAAGGACACACTTGTGATACTAAGCACTTAGGGAAATTAAAACACAACACAACTAAAATTAGAATAATATATACATCTAACCTAATACATTTCCCTCCAAATCAAAGGGGAAACTCCTTAGGTCTCCTTCATGGCAAGAAACCTCATGATGGTAGCCAAGTAGTTTGTAGGAGTGATAACTTAGTGACTCACTCTTCTTATTTTCCATCTTGATTGGTGTGAATTACAATGCATCAAGTTCAAACATATCTTCCACATCCATGTATTTATATTACTCTTTGAGGTATGTTTCATGCTAGTCCTTCACGTTGGTGTAGTCCATCAAGGCATCAATGGCTATAATATCATCATTATAGGGCTCATTTGACTCATGTATCTCTTGGTATGTATCATGGACCAACTCATTATTTTCTCTCTTTTATAATCTTGACAAACTAATCTCTTTCTTCCTCATGGCTCTCTTGGGGAAGGGTGGCTAGTGTGATGTTTGAGCTGAGGCAAAATCTTTCTAACTTATTCCAAAAATCATCATTTTCTTTCTCAAGAATTTTTTACTCAATACTTATGTCAAACCAATGTGATCCCTCTCCTTCTCATTCACAAAAAAGAGTCTTTATCTACTCAACAACATACTGTTGAACCTCATTCAACTCAAGTCCCATGGCTTGGTCATTATCTTCATCAAAGAAATAAGAAGGTTCATTAAACAAAAGGAAAGAGAGCTCAACATGCTTATGTTATCCATTCAACAATGATAACTAAAGTTTTTCAACATCATATTCATATTGATATAACATTTGCATGTATGTGTGACCTATATATTATCCTTAAATCGTGTCACTTTTAAGAGTCACTTCTTTAACCTTATTATCATGAAAACCTCTTAGAACAACCACCTCTTTAAATATGATTTGAATACATTATTCATCTTTGATAATACCTTCCACATCATGTTCATGATGATGCTCATGGAGAGTATCTATAATTATTTCATCTTCATCATCACTCATAATAGCTTCTTGATTATCCAAAAAATGCATTTTCTCTTGCTCACTTAGCTCCCTCAAAATAGTTTCCTCGTTAGAAGGGGATGAAGTGAAGGGTGAATGGATAAGTTTATGAGTTTGAAATGCAAGAGTTGGATTATGAAAGGTAATGGAAGGTTAAGGAAGTTAAAATGGAGTGTGGGATGAAGGAGAGGACTTAAGAATAAACTTTGAAAAGAGGTGAGCACTAGTGAGCTCAAAATCAGATTCGGAATGAGAAGTGGGGTGTTCTTTGAGAAGCTCATAAGGAAGACGAAGTAAACCTTCAGATAAAATAAATTTATTCTCTTCCTTCCACTTGAACAACACTTCATCCACATCATATGTAGCTTGATAACTCTCTTGAAGGGGTGTAGATGGGGTGTCTTTAGACATGGGATCTTCTATTGGGTCTAAACCTTCCATTACACCTTAACTAAGGAACCTCATTCTTGACTCTAATTATTAAATCTTCTTGGATATATTCTCTTCAAAGAGTATTTCTTGGAGATCATATGAATCATCATTATGAGGAGGAGTATGAGAGGTTTGATATATAAAAGAAGAGGTTTCTTGAGGATAGGCAACAAATTCATCTTTCTCAAGGTCTTGGGCTAGTTCATGATAGGCATTTCTCCAACTTGGGATCTTGACATCATATTGAAGGACTTAAGGATGGATGTGTTGTTTTCTAAAGGAAATATGATAACTTATTTCAAAGGAGGTCTCATAATCTAAGGAATTGAAATAGTTAATTTCCATATAAGGTTGTTCTAATGTCCTTTGGTGTTAGATTGCTAGGTGGAAAGGATTAACAATAAGAGTAGTTAATGAATTAGATGGGATAGAAGGTTGGATCATTTTATTTTGGTGAGAAAGTGATATTTGATAGAAAGGATTTTATGTACAAGATAAGGGTTTATTTTTAATATGATAAGGATGCTTTGGGATGTAAAAAGGTATACAAGGTTGATTGCCTTGAACGGATTGACTCCTCTATCTTACTAGTTTCTCCTTCATGGATTACATGATTTATGCTTACCTAAACAAGCACTCCTCCTTGTACATAAGCTCTTGTTAATAACTATTCTACTCATTCAACCTATCTATCTCCAACATTTGCTTATCAAACTCCAACATTATCTCCCTATCACTCTTGTATTGACAAGGAGAAGGATAATTAGGAGAGTTGCTTGAGGCGATTCCATGAGTAACATGAGATTGATCAAAACAATAATAAGGAACACAAGGTCCATACTTATACATACCAAACATGATTTTATTGATGCACTAGGGTTGTTTGCCTAGTTGATTCAACTCAGAGTCACCATTGGTGTTGATTGAAATGCCTCTAAAGGCTAATTGGTTGAATAACACACCAAGAATTATTTAACTCCTTAGACAAATATTCCCACTGAGTGTGCCAAAAACTATTGACATTTGTATTTTCACCCTTGAGGAGATACTTTTCTCTCCTCATCCAAGTGGCACAATGTAAATATCTCTCTTGTTGTGGATGACAATTTTACTGAGATGAATCTCTAGATAAGGGGCTAGCTCCCCTTGATGAAAATTTAAATATATTCTCTCTAAATTAAAAATTTTTGTATGAAAAGGTTTTAGGAAAATAACTAAGAAACCAAGTGGTAATGCACCAATGTATAATATCCTCCCAATTGACTGAAACCACTACTTAAAGACAAACAAGGTGTTTCTCACACAAGACTCACAACTCAAGATTAATTACTAAAAAAATGTTTCATATGTTATATTAAAGAAGGTATATGATTCTTAGGAAGGGAATGAATGATTCCAAAGAGGGATACAATCATGGATCACTTCTAGGATATCTTGACACTTAAAAAAAAATACTAGCAAAGACCTATAATAATCTACTTTCTACAAATTGGTAGACCATCAAGAGTACAAGCTAGAAAAGACCATATTTCACTAGACTAGACCAACAATATTCAAGTCATTACTCAATATTATAGCATATGAGTGGCAACAACACTTGCATATTTCTTCAAGAGTTCTTCAAGTGTAAATCTAGCTAGAGTTTTCCCAATAACTAGTAGAGGCTACTGAACAAGCCAAAATAATGCATATATTAGCCTTTGGGAATGAGGTCAAGTAAGGGGACTCCAAGGGTCACTTGGACATGTGTCTATATGAGAGAAATAGTTACATTTTCATGTGGGAGAGAGATGGACAACCTATGCCATGTCACCAAATGAACTAGTTATAATTGAATAAGTTATAATTACACAAAACAAATCAATTTCAATTGAATTATATAATTGAGACCTTTTTCCATATATTACCTCTATATTCACCTTTAGGTTCTTGCTAAACCTTTTGACACCAATGTCCATTTTCCATAGTTTGATATTGAATTTTTGTGGGCCATTATCCTTTGGGTATTTTCTTCAGACTTTTGTTTCCATGGCCACTTTGTTTCGACACTTTTATTGAAATAATTCATTCAAGATTTTTTCTTTTGAAATTTTCTACAGATAATTTTTCTATGGACAAGGTCTTTTTCTCTTTTTCCAAGTGCTCTTTGACTATTCCTTTCGTCACTTTTGTATCGGGCCTCTTTGTATCGGGTCTTTTCCTTTGAGATTTTTCTTGAAATAATTGCTTCAACCCCTTTTTATAGATTAATTCCTTCAAAATATTACATGACCTTTTAGATTTTCTAAAATGGACCATCTGAGAAGGACACTTTGCCTAAAAATACCCTTCAAAAACTTTGATTTGAGCCAAAAGTGCCCTTCGAAAAAGTTGTAAATGACCCTTTCAAAAAATTTGAATTACCTTTTGGAAAAGTTGTAAATGACCTTTTCAAAAGAGTTTAATTACCTTTTGGAAAATATTAGGTGTCCTTCTAACAAATGAAGATGACCCCTTCAAAAAAATCAAGATGAATCTTTCAAAAAAGTTGCAAATGACCCCTTCAAAAAATTTACAAATGACCCCTTCGAAAAAGTTGCAAATGAACCATTTCCTATGGAAGCACCTTTTTGAGAAAATTGTTTCAAACAAAATGTCTAAAATAATCCCTTTATAAATATTAAAGTTGACCATTTCCTAAAATAAAGATACCCTTCAAGAAAATTGTTTCAGACAAAATGTCCAAAACAATTCCCAACACTTAAACAAAAAACCCAAAAATAAAAACCTCTAAAAGAATGAATACTTTAGTCAAAAAAAAAAGACCCAAAAGGATTACAATGCAAAGTCTTATAAAAAGACCAAAACCAAACATTTTTAAAGAAATATACTTGTACATTTTTTGTGGGCTTTGTATAAAACACTTCTTCTAAATGAAACCTACATACTGGACCTAGCCAATGGTATAGACTTAGGTAGATAAGTTTTCAAATAGAGGTACCCAATTTTGGCCTAAAGGGGTGCCCAATTTGTAGTGATAGGTAAACTAACCTCCCCCAAGATCTTGTGACATTCCTCTTAAAGTGAAGGTTAAGATATTAACCTATTTCCATTTCTTTTGAGGTAGATATGTGGGCTACAATCATGTTTCACACCCTGTTTACCATTAAAGATAGGATTATTGTATATGTGTGTCATTAATTATTTATTTTAATATACCCATGTTACATATTATACCTTGCACATCAAAAAAATTAAAATTATACCAAGTCCAAAAATTTTCATTACAAACTTACGTGATAATGCGTTACTTTGCCTATTTTTTTAGTGATTTTTATCCTGTCCTAATGTCATGCTATCTAATTGAAATAGTAAAATATTTGTATTATAATTTTATGTTGTGTTTTTGAGAAAAAAATGTGTCAGGTTCATTTTTAACCAAATCCAAATCCAATTCCAAATCAAATCAAATCTAAATTACGTTAAGTTTTAACCAAATCTAATTCTAGTATGAATCCAAATCATGAAAATTTTATAAACTAGTCAAATATTCTAAGTCAATTAAAATCAAACTTAAAATTAAATCAAATCCAATTTCAAATCAATTCTAATCATATCAAGTTAAACTTTCCATTTTAAGCATTTCAATTCAAATTTAGTCAAGTCATAGTCAAATTTAAAAATTCCTAGTCAATTTTAGAAATTCAAAGTCAACTTTTCAAAATTAAAATTTAAAATTCAAACTAAGTCATACCTTTAAAAATTATATAAAAACAAACAAGTCCAATTCAACCAACATTGAACAAGTCTAATCAAGTCCAATCAAGTAAAAAAGTCAAACCTTCTAAGTCAGACATACCTAGTCCATATCAAAATAAATCAAGTCAAACATTCAAATCAAGTCAACTATCAAATATCAAGCATTCCAAGTCCAATTTGAATATAAATTAAAATATTAAAACAAATTCAAATCAGGTCCATTTTTACCAAGTCACATCAATTCAAAATAATTCTAAGATCCAATCAAGTCAAATCAAGTCCATTTTGACCATGTCTAATCCATTTTCAAAGTCCTACATTGAAACAAAGTCAAGTTCGTTATATCTTGACCAAGTCACATCAACTCCAAATTAAAATTATATTCTTGTATTTTAATTAAATCACCCACACTTTTTGGTTGGGAATGATGCAATATTAACATATGTATTCTCTTCCATCCAAATCAAATCAAATTCAAACAATCAAAAATCCAATATAATATTAATGAAACATTAAATCAAATCAAAATCAAACAATTCAATAAAATCATTATAATTAAATCAAATCAATCCACCTACTTATGTAAAATTACATAATATCACATCAAGTCAAGTCAAATATCAATCCATACTACTTAAAATATCATCTAGTCCTATGGCATCCAAAATAGATCATGATAGAGCCAATTCAAATTATGCATGTTTGAAAACAAAGTTCATGTCTTTTTATGACTCTTATAAATATGTTCCTAACTACCTAAGAATTTCAATACCATAAACTTAAGTTCCATCCTAATCAAGAAAAGTTAACCCTTCTCACATCAATATCAATCAAACATCATGCCCACTATCTCAAAGCTTGATCATGATCACACTAACAAAGGATAACCTATTTTTTCACCCTTATCCAATATCCATTTGGCCCCTAAGCCACAACAATAACATCCTAAATCTAATCCATCCACATCTAAATAGGGTTTTAAAATTCTTAATGAGCCCTTCGAGGAAATATTTTACCAACTAGTTGCATAAAACATTATTGTGTATCCACAAACCAAGTATTTTGATGTAAAGAGTCCAAAACTTGAGTGTTATCAAGAAAATGAAAAAATTGAGTATCAAAAATTCAAGGTTATTCTCTGAATCAATGTGATAGATTCAATATTTTTATGTCAAGTTTGATTTATAGTAAAGACATAGAAATAGAATCAAATCCATCCATGTTTGAGGATCACCAAATAAGGATATGCCAAGTTCCTTTCTAAGATCACAATTAGATTTATATACTTCCAATTCAATATCATGAGAATTTACCAATATTAGATGTTTTTGTTGAAACATCTATCACTAATGAGTAAATTTTTGATGAGTCACCCTTCGAACATCCCCCCATCTTTGAAGAGCTTCACTTTGATGAACCTCTCTATGATCATTCACTAGTCTTTGATGATCCTTCCTTATATGAACATATCTTCGAAGAACCCGTCATTGAAAAATAGCCCCCATTTTAGGGAATCCCTTCAAACCAAAAACTTCATTACCAAATAAAAATTAAAAAAGGTACTTGTAGGAAATGTAATCTAACATGCCCTCTTTGTGGCCACATTATTAACATCATTATTATCATCAAAGTTAGAATTAGAATCAAAACCAACATCAATACAATTAGAATAACAGTCAAATTCAATATTAAAACCAATACAAAATAAACAATAGTATCAAAATCATTATTAGCATCAACATTGGTGTTAGTATTCTAATAAAAAATAGAACCAACATCAGAAGTAAAATCAAAATCTTATGACATCATATACACACTTACATAAGATCCATTTAAATACATAAATGATCCTTCCTTTTTTTTAGGAAGCTTCCTTTGACATCAACGTAATTTATCCTAGTAGTCTCTATAAGGATTGTGTAGCCTTTAATCCTTCCATTAATATAATCCATCCTTATCACATCAACCATCCTATTTCTTATCCCGACATCTAATTTCCCACACCTGTTAATTAGGAGTGATATAATCACACATCATTGGCCTTATTTCATAGTTATATATTAGTAGTAGAATTTATGGGGATCTTAAGTAACATTCAAATTCAAAAATAAAAACTCCCTCATGAATCCTTGTTTGAGGCACTAAAGGATAATAAAAATAAAAATTCAAAGTCCACTAGTGAAACCATGTTTGAGGTACTATGGGACAATCAACATAAAAATCATGAAAATGTAGAATCAAATTTCCTTTGTGAAACCTTGTTTGAGGCCCTAGAGGTCACTAAACATCAAAATTCTAGAATTCTAGATGAAAAGTTCTCTAGTGAAAACTTGTTTGAGGCATTAGGGGATAATCAAAATAAAAATTGAACATACCTTAGTAAAACGTTGTTCAAGGCACTAAGGGATAATAAAATTAAAAATTAGAACAATCAAGAATATTATGTCATTAAAATCCTCTTGGAGGTTCCAATAGATAAACAAAATAACTCTTCATTTCTTGATGAAGACATCATTGAAGTCAATATAAAAACAACCAATAATCCAAATATCATTTAGATTGTAGTAAATCTGAAGTCTAAGTAGTATAAAGATCATGTGTCCCTATGGAGATAATTTTTATAGCTATTTGAGTCCCCAACATCCAAAGTAATGCCACAATAGGAACACATAGAGTTAAAAATGATGTGTGCGACTATTAATCCCAATTTCTCTAGTCCCCCAATAATTATTCATCCCTTCATGATCACATCCTTCATATAGATCTAGTTCCCCTCATAAAATTAGATATTTAATCCAATTTTTATCCTATTTTAGCCTCCCTATAAGCACTTTATTTCATAGAGGCTATGAAGATAACTCTTTTAGAGGTTTGGAGGAAGCATAATCAAGAAATAACAAATATCACAACAACATTAGTTCAGTCCACATCACCATCAAGATCCTTACAAAGAAACACTCTAGAATATGTATGAGCTAAATATCAAAATAGATCAAAATTATGCATCTTGTAATCTTCTATTGAGTTTATATGCTAATCATAAATCAATGATGAAAATGATTTATATTGTACTTAGGGTAAGTACCATGATGAAAATTGGGTTTTTGATGTCATTCATAAGTAATCTATTATCTGTAAGTACCTTGACACTTGGGGGAACCCCATTTTCATCATTATATATCCCATTCAATCATTTTTGGCCATCCAATATTATCCAAATCCTCACATTGTCTTCATCCTTATCCACACTCTCATGCCTACCTGTCTTCTCATCTTGACATTGATAAAGAAGTAGGAATTGTTTTGAGCCATGTTTTGGGAAACATCTTGGTATATCATACACATGAAACTTTAAAGGTTGGAGAATTTGTTCGTACATAGTATAGTCCTTTGATATTTCTAATCCATTGCTAGTCATAATCCATTATCATCTAACATCATCCTAAATGCATTTCATTCATTAATATATCCCTTCCCAGTGCTAGAATAAGTTTTCCCTTTATTAGTTACCCTTTATACATATGTCTATTTTCCCATTTTTATATCATTCTTGAAAATAATATTTTATATACCTTGTTCCAAAAATACCAATAAAAACATTAGAAAATAAAAAAAATAAAAAGGCCAAAAATATCCAAGAGAGATATAGAGCCACAAAATACAAAAAAAATGTCTTTTCCTCAATCCAATAAGTAATCCTTGATCTAATTAGTCCACTTTTTGACATATTTAATTCCCACATTTTCCCTATTTGGGGAAAGATCATTAGTCTAATTTTGGCTCATATCTTTCACCATATTTAGGGTAACACAAAGTGAGAAAATTTATTTTGGAATATTTTCCAAGTTTATCCCCTTGCATGTATCCTTTCTTTGGGTAACCATCCAACTATCATATCAATGAGCCTTCACACATGGATTTAGACTTGGTTAAATGAAAATATGATTTCTTTTGATTTTTTTTTCAAGTTTGTGTGTGTTTACCTCTTTGTTTATTCATTTTCTTTACCTTTTGTACCTTCACTCAATGCATATGCATCAATGGGGTCATCATGGTTTTTACATATCATGGTTATTTCTTTCACTTGTACTTGATTCCATCCATCGACATAAAACAACATTGTCATCTTGATATTTCTATATCATGGCATGTTGTGTCATTTGTCTATTAGATCAAGGGTTAGTTATTATGCAAATTATGGCTACTCCATCATGGTGTTTTATATCTTGGTGCATACCATAAATTTTTTACATCAAGAATAAAGTGCTTGAATTTTATAGATAATGTCATGCTATAATGGCAGTTTATTTCCTTTTAAAATCATCTATTATAAAATCAAATAATTTCATTCATTTTTGACCACATCACATCCTATGATCCCTCTTTGAAATTTTTAAATATCAATTCATCTCATCCATTTGTAACCAAATTGGTTCATAATATATTTATCTTCATCATGTTCCTCATATTTTTGGAGAACTACATCATATTTAGGTATATTTTGCCTATGTAGGTAGTGCTCTATCACATGAAGTTTCTAAGGTTAGCTTAGCCACCATCACCATAATTTTCATCCATTCCAATCAACATCTAAGAATTATGATTAACACTCATTCTCATATCCTACATGTGTGGAAATTAATTCACCACATCCCTAGTATTTATCTAATTTTCTCTAAATAATTATCACATCATTATTTAATAATTATCATATCATTCTTTAATCATTATTTTAATCACTTTGGGGCATTCTCATGTGCCTAGTTTTTTGTGAATTCTTCATTCTTTAAAAATTCATTAAACTGATACCCATATATTTTTTGTCATCATCAACATGATCATCTAGTAATTAATCTATACAAATGGTTAAATATTTAATCTATGCTTGCTATTAAATCAATCCATTTAATCAAATTGATCAAATCCACCCTATTTAGATTAATCCAATTATTCAAATCATTTCTACCTGCTTAAGGAAAATTAATCATTTAATCTAGTCTAGGCTCAGATCTTTCACTATATTTAAGGTAAGTTAGAGTGTGAAGACTTTTATTAAGATATATCATTCCCTAGTATATCATGTTTGGGGCATGCCAAGCTTATATATTTCTCCTTATTTTGAGCAAGTAAAAGTGTGTAACTTCTCTCGAGATGTACCCTTCCCAATTATACCCTGCTTGGGGTAAATCAGTTCTCCATCATTCTTGGAAATTAAAGCATGAAAGCATTAGATCAAGTGGGTTAATTTCATTTATGATTTAGTTTAATATATCTATGACACATTATTCTAATCTAAATTTTTCTTCTATTTTTTGAGAGCCCATCCACATCCTTCATCCTCATATCCCCTCTCAAGGGGGCATCATTCATCACTTTATTTCATCATCATCATCATCATCATCATCATCATCATCATCATCATCATCATCATCATCATCATCATCATCATCATCATCATCATCTAATTTTTTTTCCACCATTTTCAACTTCTTATTTATTTGCAAATATATTAATCCACTCAAGTCTCATAGTGCCTTCTCAAAGAGGATAAAAATTTAGACACTTAGTATCAATTTTAACTATATGATAAATCATCTAATCAAATATTCTATCTATTTAACATCCTTGGTCCATTCACTATTCCCTCTTGATCATTTAACCTTTTTTTCCATTATCACATCCTGTCCCACCAAACAAAATTGCATTTCATTAGTTAATTAATTATCTAATATTCTTATAATAGTAAAATCCAATGAATTTGGAATATCTCTATTTTATATAACTCATTTAATCCTATTTTTTATCTCAATTTAATGACATCATGTATCATGACACCATCCTCATATTTCATAAGATAAGTCAATAGAAAATCTCAAGTGTGAAAGCAATCTCTCTTACACCACCCTCTTACACACCAAAATTCTCATAAGTGGATTTATTATGCATCTGATTACACACTTCATCCTTCTTCTTACATATTCCATCTTCCTCATCATGGAGATGTAGGACTATTCTTTTTCCACTAATGTTCATCTTAATCCAATGGTCCACATTCATCATCTAAGTCTATAAATTGGTGGGATTCCTACTTATTTAAACATGTCCAAATAGTGCATCTAATCTCTACCAAATCCCAAGGTCAACATCCATTGATCATCAAACATTATTCATCTAAATAATGGATAGTGTAAGGGAAGATGTTGTTAAAATAGTTTAACTCATTGATCAAAGCATCAATCTCTATATTTTGGCTTATCAACTCTTATATTATAGTAATAAATATAAATATAGATCCAAAAAGAAGGTAAAATTTTGTTATTTGGCTTCTATTATGCTTGTTTATGTTATTTTTTGACCTTGCTCAATCCAAGGACATGCACTTGGTTTTTAGGTTTTATGTAGTTTGTTTGATTTTTTACTAACAAGAAACTAAATCCATCATATTAATGTGATCACACATGGAAAAAACAAGCCTTACCTGCACAACACATAGTAGAGAAAAATATCCCATTGTTTATTCATGTCTAAATTCAAACAAAAGTAATAAAATGTGTGTTGATAGATAATGGTTATAGAATGAATAATTGTAATAATTGGATATCAATATGAATAATATTTAAAAATAAAATAAATACACAAGAATATTTTATATTCCATGTCATGTACTTGGAACAATATAAAAGGATGTATAACTAGGACCGAAGTTAGTACCTACCATATTTCAAGTTATTCCTAAAAATTTATACTACAACTTGATTTTGAGGTGACCTTAGATACATGTTATAGAAGTAGTATCTACATTACATAGGTGTAAAAATTAATGCATGATGGTTATTAATACACATTTCATTTAGATGACAATCCTTTTAGTTAATGTAAAATGATATAATATCCTAATAAGAATCAGTTACAATTATAGTTTGGGGATTATTCTATAATACGTCTCTAAGAACCCATCCCACTTGATAAAATGCATACATATGAGGTGGTAGAGTCAAATAAAGTCAAAGATAAGTAAATAATCATGAAATTTATAACATATATACAACATGAACCACTAGCTAATATAGATGAAAGAAGAACCATCTTGATCTCTCTTAGGTGGTGAGTTTATAAAATCAATATGGCATGATCATAGATTATTATGATAGTGACAACGATGATGATTTTTTTGAAGATAACATAGATGATTTCTTAATTTAGATAAATTTAAATCCTATTGATTTAGATTAATTCTTGTCTCATACTTTGTTTATGCTTATTGGAGTCATATAATATTGGGATAATTTGTAAACAAATAATAGTGAAAATTCCTACTTAAGAATAATCTTTTGGGGGCAAAGGAAATAAAATAATGTCAAATCATTAGTATACTCAAAATGAAAATAATATTTTCAATGTTATCTTAAATCATGATTTTCATATGTAAATGGCACAATTAATAAAAAATATATATAATAAGGCATGAATATAGCACAAGAATAGTTATACATTTCACATTATCACAATGGTTGTGAGAAAAATTTAGGGAATAATGTGGAATTTTTAGATCTGAAACCATCCACACCATTAAAACTAAAAAGTATTCAATATTAACCAAGTTTCACATTACAAATGTTACTTGCTAATAAATTGATAGTATTACCTACTAATAAACATCAAACAATATAATGTATGCCACATCAAGAAGGAAAATTATATTGTGATTACCATAAAATCACTAGGCATGAGAAAAAAATTGTAAAGCCTTAAAACAAAAACCACAATTAGAAAAATTATAATATCTTTCAATTCATTACATAATAGTAAGAACAGTCACCAACAAATTCTAATAGAACTTATGTGATCGACAAAATAAGCATAGTTCATAAGCATACATGGAAATATATTTTTACTATTAAATAATATATATTATAATAGTATTGAAAATATATTAAGATATATGAATTTAAAATTGATAACATATATAATATATAATTATTATGAGAAGATATAATAATGATCAATTTCAACACAAATTCTACTGTGAAAACTACCATGGCTCTATTACTATACTTGTTACTTATGGACTAAAGATTATTAGTATCCACACATGAGTAATTCCATATAATACCTAAGAAAAATTATAATAAGGACATGATTTGTTATAATTCATGCAAGCCATAATGGATTAAAAAAATTAGTACACAAAGTTATACACACAGGAAAGATAATCAATATTGAACGTGATGGAAATCATGATAATAAAAAATAAGAGTCTTTAAGGATAATGGAAAAGTTATAATATGGAACATTATACATATTGGAATAATATGCAATGTATTTACACAACCTTCATAATCTCATATAGGTTAAAGACACACTATGTGACATAGACCTCTTTCATGACTAGGATGACTATGATGTCTTATTCATAAGCATATTCACATATTCAAAAATATAAAAAATCTCAACTATTTCAAAAATTCAAAAACATTAAAATATTCTTAAAAAAAAAGAACTAAGGTACCCTATGATAAACACATGTAAAAATAGAGAACAAATATGCCTACTTGCTAAAAGTGATATAAGGAATAATGTACAAATAAAAGGGAAGAATTTAAATGAACATTAAATAAAGGAAAAAAAGTGTATGAATACATTTTATTAGAGGTGAATAGATAAGAGTGTGTGAAAATCCATGAGGAATGAGAGTGGATGTATACCTAAAATAGAAAAAAATAATAAGAGAAAATATTGTAAGGATAAAATTATGTGATGCAAAAAATATAAGTGTTTAACACACTTGGTGGAGGTGGATAGATATATGTGGGCATAAACCAATAAAAGTGAATAAGAGGAGAAGGAATAAGATTAAAAGTATCAAATCTAGGTGGAGGAGGATAGTTTATGGCCCAAGGAGGGTCTAAAGAAGGAGGAATCACTAAGTGATACTACTTAAGTGCCATATCATGTGGATGGGAATGTTTTAGTCAATGCATCCAACCAAAATTATGGTTATACCACTCTAACCTTACTTTTAAGTTTAAGCTTCCATTTTAATTAATTCAAGAGTCTAATGCAGGGGAATTTTAAATGAATTGCTAATCTTGCATCGCCCGAAAACACATTTGGTCAGTTAAAAAATAAAAAACTATTTCTATGAGTGCTTTCATGGAGTAACATTTTTTAAGGATATTATGGACAATATAAGAGTCCACTTGCATGGAAGAAAGGTGGCTAAGTTACATAGGCAATTAGAGAATAATAAGAGATTATAATTTTTAGGTTAAAGTATAATAGTGTGTCCCATTTTTTGGCATAAATAAGTCACATACACTTCTAATCTCCCCTATAAATATGTTGAGTTTGGGTTAATGATATTAATCTAAAATATTTGTTTTATCCTATATATAAAAAGATGTAGTGGATACATATTTTTCCATATTTTAAAAAGTCATTAAGTATTTTTTAGAATTTATTTTTGAATTATGTTTTATTTGTTTTGCCCACCTAGTGGGACACAATATTACTATTTGAACCTCTTATATAAGGAAAAAAACACACATAATAAGTTTCAAATTGAATAAAGATACAATAGAAAAAAAGAAACAAGGTGTAAAAATAAAGGCATGTGTGGTAGTGCATAAAGGAACCAAGGCCTATAGAGAACTAAGGAACATGAAACATAAGGATTTAATCATTAAAGATGTGATTCAAGAGAAGAATAAAGGTTTAAAAAAAACCAAGTTTAAACTTATGTGATTGGTGTGTAAAGAGTTGGGTGTACCAAGGAAGAACATTAGAGAATTGCACAATTACAATCAAAGGGTGTTCAAATACACGAAGAGCATTTAATCACTTACAAATGGAGATATAATATTTCAAGTGTTAAATGATTATGGTGTGTGGAAATATTGAGATTATGAGGAATAATGGCATGCATAAATCTAGGCTCAATACATTTCATTCAAAACCCTAGGAATCAAAAGATAGTTGGATGATAAGTTAGTTATGATGACCTACATGTAGTTGTTTCATAAGATAGGTTGGTACTGTAGGTGACAAGACAACAAAAGTGACAGTTGAAAACATCTCATATATGTATATATGTTCTAACAATATTCAAATATTCATGTTTAAAGGTCCATAAAAGGATATGTTAGTTTTAATGTAAGTTTGCATATTTATGTAGTTCTTACAGATTCATACAAACCATTAAATTTTATTATTGTCCTATTTCATAGGTATTCAAAAAATGAACCAAGTTAAGGAAACTATAAATAGGGGTCTTATATTAGTATTTATAATTATCATAATATAATGAGGAGACTTTTTAAAATTGATCCCATAAAATGAAAAATTGAGAAAATGGTATAATGAGGACATCATAAATTAGAGAGTGGAGAAGAATATAGATCCATGTATAAGGACTAGGCTAGTAGATCCTAAATATCAATGGAAATATTTGAATATTTCAATATTGTGTAACAATATAAAAATATAAAATAATTTCTATTTTATTATAATTCATTATGAGAAACTCTGAGGGCTATATGGTTAAGGAATCCCTTCACTGAGACCCCTCACTGTGACTGCACTAGATAGTGTAGACTAATTTTCACTTTTTTTTATGCTTCATTGATGATGTTCATTTTTATATAGTCCATTGATTACTTATATGTGTCCCTTGGCTTTGTTTTTTATGACATATTTATGTTTTTTACATGCTACCTTTAACCTTGTGTGTGAGACATCTTCATGTGCCTTGTTGTTGACCCCTTGGACTTTCTTGTTGAGACATTTTCATGTTCTTTGTATGTGGTCCTTGGCCTTATATGTGGCATTTAGTGTTATTTTGTGTACTTATAGTGTATGTGTTATGTTCATAACATTGATTTTTTAGCATTATTTTTAAGTTTCTTAAGTTTATGGGTATCATGATACATAAAACATACCTCCCCATTTGAGTATGGTGACATGATTTATATCATTCACCTATTACTTTGTAGTCTTATTTAGTAATAATATAAGTGATGGTTATTAATATGTGCCTAATTTATATATCTGGCTTGACATGACACTTGTATGCCGTACATTATATGTTTCATGTATTCCTTAATGATATTTACATTACTATGATGACATATTATCTACATGTTTACATATTTATACATGATATACTTAAATCTCTTTTGAGATGAGTGATTCATAAACTACATCACTCACCTAAAAATTGGGGCATATTAGTGGGATATTCATATAGACTTGATCTTCCATGAGTAAAAAATTTGGATTTAGGGATAAAAAAAAGGATTCAGAGATTTCAATGTGGTTCATATATCTATTTGATTCAAATATGAAATAGATATTTACGCATAGGGATAGATTTTAGGGGAATATGCCATTCCAATGTACTCATTTTGTAGATACATGAGTTAAAAATTACATATTTTATATACACTTGAATTCATGTGCAATGTATATTTACATAGTGTTACATGAACAATAGTTACATGCTCTCACATATGAATACATTTGGCATACATGTACTAAGATTTAACATATATATGCATATAATTTTATATTAGCTAGAACCAACTAAGGAACATGAAAAATTTTCATGAATTTATACACTATTACAAATATCATTTGGTTCTAAGTCATGAGTCATTAAATGGGTTCATGTACATCCACACTATTTTGTATCTTGCAAACACATTTGATGGTACCTAGAAGTGAGCACCCTTTAATCTATAAGTACATTCATAATATACTATTTATTATTTTAAGGTAATGTGGTTGAGGTTAAGTAATTCTCAATGGATTTGGGATTAATCATGGTGAGGCCATTATGTTGTTTCCACCTTCTAACTTGAGGTTCAAGACCAATACAAGATAAGTTACTTGAGCTAGTGCAATTGAAGTTTAATGATGCTCATTGACATTGGAATTACTCCCTATTCTTGAGAGTTGGGTAATTTGTGTTCAAAACCTATGAAATTTCATTAAATACACAAAATTTTTAATCTATCACCCCCAATTATCTAAATATTTAAACAAGAGCAACCATTTTCCAATGCTTTAATAAGGAAGCATTATCTCTAACAAGTTATAGGGAAACATGGTTTTCTCACTTAAAAGTGTACTCTTTCCTTGTTATTAATTTTAAAATGATAATTATAGTTTATATTTTATATTTTGTTTTACATAAATTAATTAATATAGATTAATTTCACATTTTCTTGGAGTAGGATGCACATTTAGAGCATTCTCCCAAAGATAAAGTGTGTTGTACACCTTCATGCATATATTTAACTGTTTACTATAGTTTTAATCACCTAAAATTAGTATTTGAGTGATAAGAGTGATAATTGAGACTAATTTTTCTTATATTATACCTAGACCTATCCTAGAGCCTATTATCACACTTTTCCAGTCTTCGTATGGGATACAAGCATCCCTAGTTAGCTCAAATGTAGTAACAGACACTCATTTCTTGATCTTGGCCCTTCATGCTCAATATCATACCCTTTGTGGAGTATTCTACTAGTTAGACATTATAAACACATTAAAGACACTAGTACTACATGGTTCTAGTGTACCCAAAATGGTCCCTATGTCCTCTACCCTAGCTTCCCTGAATAAAAATATTTTCAAAATTAAAACCCTCCTAAGGTTGACCTAAACATATTTTATTATCTGCACAAGAAATAGAACACTAAAAATTCATGTATTTTATCTCTCTATCCACTAGATGTAAAATACCTATTCAAACACAAAACAAGCTGAGAAAAATCAGGGTTATTAATCCTTATTTTGCCGTAATTCTGCATACTGCCATCTACAACAGCCCTAAGCTTAGATTTTCTAGATTTCCAATCTCAAGCACAATCAAAGCACTCAAGGCCACTATCATACTTTCATCACTTGCACTTGAACTAACACTTAAGTAGGGATAACTACATTGGACTTGATCCCTCCTCATAGTATTGGTATGTAGGCAACTTTCTTTATAATGGGGTGTTGAGGATGTCTAGCCTATCATACTAATAAACACACTTTTCAATTCATACCCTAATTACAAGGAAGATTAGGGTTTTTATCATAAATCAATCATAATAGGAAAAATATAGAGTTCTATACTTTATGCATGTAGGAACAAAACTTCAAAACACAAACACAATTGCACCCAAAATTTTAGGATAGTCCTGCACAAAGGACATTGGCACCAATATCAAGACATTAGAGCCAAATGTGCCTCTATACAAATTTGGCACTACTATCCATGAGGTTTTATGATATAAGGATCCATTTTATGACATGTATACTTCATATCTTAGTTTCCTTCACTCAGATCATCCATATTAGGTATTTTCTAGATAAGTCTTTATTTGTACATATTTATTACTAGTTCTAGAAATTCAAAAGCTAGTCAAATCTGTAAAAAAATCAATGGCTATTATATGCATATTATTTCCTTGTTATATACTACTCATCATTTTAATCAAAAATATAATTTACATAAGCCAAATATTAAAATGTTAAAACATTTGGTGAACCCAACTTACTTCAAACATTATTCCAATCTTAACCCTAAATAACCCTAGGGTTTACATTTCCAACATTCATATTTCAGATCCATACATTTTATGATTTTATTTGATAGAATAATGATAATAATGACCAAAGAAGTATATCAATTTTTTATTCAAATTTTAATACTTTCATTTGCATGCTTGTTCTCCATAATTTGGAATGAATGCAGAAAATACATAAACACATGTATAGATGACACTTTATATCAATTTAAATGTATGTAGGATTTCATTCTATCTCTATCATGTTATTATTATCTTATTCAAAATTTAATTAAGAAATTATTCCTTACATATATATAATACATATTACATAAGTTAACAACCAGGTTTCAAACTTCAATGTCATATCTTATGCATAGGAAAAAATATCTTTCTCCTCCACATCTCTATGAGGATGATAGCTACTTGCCATATAACTAGGTCCATGTCATCACTCATTCATGAAATTAATCAGCTTATAAAATTGTCACTAATCCTCATAATCAACCTATTCACACCTTATCCTTATAGGGTGTGTGCCTGCATGTTCAATCAGAACTAAGTTTGCACTTGTGAGACTATAAGGGATCAAATTATCAATATGCGCAATCTAATATCAGATTTATAGACTTAAAATCAATTATTAAGTGAATATGACACATTATTTTCAAATCACATTACATGTACATAGTTTTCATAATATGCTAGCATAAAGCATGTATATGCATCTACACCTATAAAAGTTGTGCATAACACTCTTTCATATCAAAATCATAAATCACAAAAAAATGCATCTAGAACTAATTATTTAAAAATCATTCAAAGATCAAACAAGATTTCAAGTGAGGTACTAAGGTAAATGATTAAATCTAAGTTGATCAACCTACCCCCTCTACACCTAGTGAGGAGATCCAGATATTATTGTGCATATCATAAAATGCATAGGCACCACACTGATTCATGTTTAGCATTGAAAAGGAAAATACAAAACAAATGGATATAAATGACTCAAACAATGATACATCATCCAAACAACATAAAATTTCACATATACAAATTCAAAAAGGGTCAAATTTAGAAATAATACAAAAGTGGTTGCTAAAGAATAACTCCAAAAAATAAAAGATTCACAAAGCACAATTAGAGTAAGAAATAATACAAAAAGCATAGGTAAAGAAAGTAAAATATGTAAATCTACCTCTCCAAAATGAGGCTCAAATGGTATGATTTTGGTCACAAATATATACAATAGTTTGACAATCATGGTCAAAGTTTGGGCAAGTAGGCCCAAGGCATCACTTCTCCTATCATAGCGGTTGATACTGTTGGTCAAAAAGGTTTGTAATTTATTGAACATCCTAAGGAAAATAATTCATAGATATAGTTTATCAAGATAAAAAGTAAAGATACATAGGAAATACTAAAAAAATAGATAGAACTTAAGTTAAAAATTCAAAATCATGTTAAGCCAACAAGTATTCTCAAAAAAGACTTCCTAGAAAAAGAGCCTCCATAGCACCATATGCCTACAATAAGTAATTTCAAAGGGAAAAATCACAATCAATATTCTAAATCACTATTTAGAAAGGTAAATTTCATAGTATGAAGAAATTACCTCTAGCATTCTAGGTTATTATGATTATTATAATTTTAATGGTGAATAATACATAGATTTATATTGCAACACCATTCAACTCCATCTTAGCAATCACACTACATCAGAGATTACCATTCCTATTTTTGACACAAGTCACAATGATAGTGAGTCTCCCATGAGACTCATCGGTTAGTGTTGTTCCTCTTTTCTTGTACATATTTTCCTTCTCTCTTGATCCTTATACATAGCTTATTTTCATATTCATTGTACATATCTTATATTCAGAAAATCCAAAAATAATATAATATGTCAAAAACCACAAAAACATTCAAATAGTTACTCAACAAACTTAAAATTATGGATTGTATGCATTTCTATGTTTACATTTCATATATTTTTCAAACAAGTCAATTTTATCATACATACATACTTCACTTATTCTTTTCAAGAACTTGTAGATTGCCACATGACTCAGATCTATTAAAATGATCCAAACTTGCTGTTATCTACCCATTGGGGGCATATACACTGATACATGGGTATTCACTTGACACATCCATGCACATGGGGTTACTCTATACATAGTTTTGATTACTAGGTTTTATCCTTATATCCTCTACATCCTAGTGTTAGGATTATTATATCTTGATAGTGATCATTTCTACTCTTACTCAGATTTTTTGTCATCTACTACTACTTTAAACTCAACATATGTATATCCTATCTCCTATAGAGATTTTTATTACATATTCATTCATACTTTCTTTTTTAGCTTAGTTTAGACTTGAGTTTATTTATATGCTTTTTATATTTGAGGGCATTTGAATATGCCATTGCTCTTTAGATCTATGCCACTTCTTCTCACAATATGTATGCCTTAGACATGTGCCCATGTCTCTTTTGTGTGTTTTCTTGATTATATATGTGGACATTTGAACATGTCCTTCTATGTGGCTTTAATCCAACTTATTTTTTGCTTGTGTATGTGGACATTTGAACATGTTTATGTATGTCTTATTTTTCTCATATTTAGTGACATGTGCCCAAGTACCTTGTATTATGGCCCCTTGGTCTATTTTGCATGCCTTGTGTGTTTTTTATATGTAATTTCTTATATGAACCATGGCCATGAAACTTGTATTTTTTTGTTACACACACCATTTTTTGATGTCATGAGAGACCTCATGCATCCACCCTTCCTACTTGGGTGTTGTGATAGACATCATGCCCCATCCCACCAAGTAGCTACTTAGTTCTACTCATATTTTAAATTATATACATTTATTACATATTTATTGACACCCTTGTGCAATAATATGACATGACATACATCTATAATTACATACATATGCTCATATTCTCTTACATTATGATGTTATGTATGCACATTATTATATTAGATTATCACATAGGTATAATAAATTATCTGGATAACACACATTTTATAGAGATTTTTATTTTGAGTATAGTTCTTTAATAGGATTAAAAACTACCCTCAAAAGAGTGGACATTCATAGGGGTTTGTCATGGAGATCAAGCTCCCATATTGCACTCATAGAACATTTTTCAACACACAGGCTCAGTTTGAAAAAATAAGACATAGGTAAACATAGAGGAAAAATAGTGACTCAAAAAGAAGTATAGTGATATAATTTAGAATAGAAGGACATTAGTGCACAAATAGGGACACTATTGACACATGTAACTACTATCCAAGATGTGTTACTAATGTTTAGGAGCCTTAGTTTCAAGAAAACTCACATTGGATAGAATAGTACAATAGGTATAGTACAAGTTTTCACAAATCTAATTATAATTTTATTAGTTATAATCAATTTTAGGTCAAACATGTCAATTACTTAGATTGGGGGAATCATGCATGGTATGACCATTCCGATATTTAGTTTTGATACACATATATAGTTATTACAACTCAGTCCAGAATCAATATACTTAGATACTAAATTGGGGGCATGTGTGGGGCACATCATTTCCATATGCTTAGTTACACACCAGTTAATCAAATAGAATGGTGAATTCCATGTCATTTTCAATGTTGTATACACTTGGCATCATATTACAAGTTGTCACTAGTTTCATGGCTTACTCCATCTATAGTGGTTGGCATTATTGAGTGGCCTAGAGATACCTAATGTACCCAAGTGGATGCAAAGATTACATACATAGTTATATATACTCAATTAGACATTTATAGTAGTTTTTTTAGTTTATTTGGATATGCATCTACTACACACAGGTGGGCAATGATAGAGTTGTAACTTAATTATGTTCTTGAGCCACCCACATGAGAGGATTCAACACACTATTAGTCTAATCCAAGATATTTATATATCATGATCCACCAATTAGGGGTGGGAAATGATGGTTTCATATCCTACTTGATTTATTGATCCATCCACATGAGAGGATTGGACACACTATTAGTCCAATCCAAAGGTCACAATCTACGAAGTAGGGTTGGGTAATGATGGAGTCAAAACTAGATTGAGTTATTGAGCCACCTACTCATGAGGATTGAATAAGTTATTAGCTCAATCCAAGATATTCAATAATTGATGACTATATACATGCACACACACAAGTTGTCACCAAGTTCATGTACCTAATGAGGTATACTTTTTCCTTTCATCTTTCCCATCTCTTTACTCAATTTTAATCAGTTATTTCTTTTACCCAGCATGGTATTTTGCTTTTGATATCTCTTAAGTAAGAACTGATTTATGCATGTTTCATTTATAATACATGATTTGGATAATGTTTCAAATATGCATACCAAGCATCACATATTTAGATTTATCTTCATAGGCTTGACTTCCTTGGTAGGTCTAGGTACACTTATTTTTCCTTTATACTAGTCATTTTGCTTTGTTGCATTTTTAGCATAAAGGGGATGGAAATTTAATCACCTAAAATTGGTATTTGAGTGCTACTTGAGACTACATTTTCCTAACTTAATCCTAGACCTATCCTAGAGCCTATTATCACACTTTTCTAGCCTTTATGTGGGCCACATGCATCCCTAGTTAGATCAAATGCAGTCCTAGACTCTCATTTACTAATCCTATCCATTTATGATTAGTGTTCTACCAACTAGACATTAACACCTAATTAATGACACTAGAGCCACGTGACACTAGTTTCCCCAAAATGGTGCCTATGCCCTTTACCCTACCTTCCTTGAATGAATACATTTTAAAAAGTAAAACCCTCCTAAGGTTGGCATAAAAATATTTCATTATTTGCATAAGCAAAAAAACACTATAAATACATTTATTTTATCCTTTTATCCACTATATGGAAATTAGATGAAAAATACCTATTCAAACATGAAACAAGTTGAGTAAAATCAAGGTTATTAATCCCTATTCTATCTACTTCTACATACTACCATCTATAACAACCCTAGGCTTAGATTTTCCATATTTACAATCTTAAGCACACTCAAAGCACTCAAGGCCACTATCATACTAGAATCACTTTCAATTACACTATCACTTAGGTGGGGAGACCTACATCGGTCTTGATCCATCCTCAGAGTATTGGTATGTACACAATTCTATTCATAGTGGGGTGTTGAGGATGTCTAGCCTATCCTACTAACAAACACATTTTTAATCTCATACCCTAATTTCAATGAGGATTAGGGTTTACATCATAAATCAATCATAATAGGCATAATATAGAGTTTTAAACATCATACACATAAGAACAAAATCTAGAAACACAGGCATAGGTACACCAAGAAGTTCAAGACAGTCCTACATAGGACATTATTGCCAATATTAGGACACTAGTACCACATGATACCTCTATCCAAATTTTGTGATACTATCTAGGAGGGGTTTTGATATAAGGATCCAATTGATGACATTCATACATGTTCCTATCTCTATTTCCAACATTTAGATCATCCATATCAGGTATTTTCTAGATAAGTCTTTATTTGTACATATTTATTACTATTTTTAGAAAGTTAAAAGTTAGTGGGAGGAGGAGAAGCTTAGAGCTCTACAATGGGGAGATGAAGATTTATCCTCCATTAATGGTGATTTAGTCTCTAACCTTTTGGCTTGCCTTGGTAACCTTTGCCTCCTTGGTTCCAATTGATTCTTTATTTTCTTTATGCTAAAGGTGGTCTTTAATTCTTATTTTCTCCTTTTTCTGTGTTTGTGTTTATTTGCTTGGTTTATGTTTGGGTTGTATCTAGGGGCATCTCTATTATTTGAGTTGGATCACATGACTACCACATGCATCCTTCCCTGGCCTTTACTACCTTAGCTTTTGGGCTTGCTAAGGGGCATGTATTAATTGTTTGTTTATGGAAACACTTGGATTTGATGGGTTTGAGCATGCAGAGGAAGGAAATCATGGTGATTTTAATGAATCAACTAATGTTATGTAGGGTGATAAGGGTGGTGATAATAAGAGCATTGGATCTAAATTTGATTAGGTGGAAGTTGAAGTGATTGGACCTCTAAAATGACTATTTAATGATATCATGTGGTAAGAGGAAGCAAAAAGGCACTCAGAAAGGGTAAAATTTGTGGTGAGTAGAGAAGACTATGGTGAGCAGTAGTATAAGGAAGACCAAATCAGTAAGCTCCCTAGCCCTCCTAAAATCCTAACCATTTCTTTGAATGTTTCCATGGAGTTTGACTTATAGCAAGAGGAAACCAAGATTAATAATGTAGGGATTTTTTTTGTTTGTTTGAATAAAAATGTGCTCCTTCTAGAAATTTCTTTGATAATTGGTTAAATTCTGTTTGGGGTAAAAGAATGGGTTTGTATATTAGTTTTTTTAAGATGTTATAGATAAGGGTTTTCATGATTTTGTATTAAAACTCTAATATGCAATGTAGGGAAATTAGTAATCCCATATGGAATGTCAGCCAGTCAATATTCAAAGTTGTCTCCTAAAGTCTAGAAATGGACTACAATGACTTTATTTTCAAAACTTCCCCCAGATGGGTTGATATTGAGGGAGTGCTAATTAATCTATGGAATTTTCTTCCATAGGTTTTGAAACCTCTTGGTGAAGTTTTGAAAATTGAGGATACCAAAAGATCCCTTGCACATATGAATGCTAGGGTGTTAGTTTCCTTAGAACCCATAGATGTTTTCTTAGATGTACTCAAATTCAAAATTAAATGGAAATCTCACACTTGTGCCCTCAGTGGTTTTGATGGTTTGAACACCTACTTATTTTGTAAAAAAAATGGCCATCTTAAGAAAAATATCTACTATTGGGTGGTAAAATCAATATCTCTAACTGACAGTAAGAGAAGGACACCATAAAACATGAAACTATTTTGGATAACTTGTAGGTGCATGAGAATCCTTTGTTTTCAAGTGTACCTTTGAAAGACATTACTTCCACTGTTGAGATTATTGACACACATGGACATAAAACTCAAGGTTATCATGGCTTGGAGCCCCCCCTCGACTATCAAGTGTGTGTTCCACCACTAACTGAAGTTGATAATCCCTCACTAGACTTGGTTGACTACTATATACATAATATTTTTAACTTTTATTGATTAATATCACTTTTTATCTTGTAAGAACCTATTGAGTCTCAATCTCTCTAAGTGCATACCTTAAGGGGTGCATAAGGAAAGGGGTGGGTAGACCATTGATGCTTCTTAATATTTTCATTCCTTTTTCCACTTTCCATCCACACTCTAACCTTATAAAACCATTGAACCCAAGCTTATTCTTCTTAGTTTTATCTATTCCCATCATTTATTATGTTTTATCCTTAATTTCTTGCCTTAGAACCATTTTGACCTATTGGTTGTGCTAGGTCGACCATGTTGACCTAGTACAATTTAGGGACCTTTTCTCTATTTTGATTTGTTGACCTCTTGGCTGACCTAGCACATACCTAGAGAGTTAGCCCTGAAAATGTGTTAGGTTCACCAGGTTGACCTAGCATGGTAGACATTCCCAAATGTTTTTAGGGAAAGCTACTATTATATGTACAAGGTCATTTACCACCATTTCATAAGAGATAATACTTAAGTGAATAGGTGAAAATGAACATCTACTTATTGACCATTCTACTCAAAGAATAAAGCTTTAGAGTTCAATACTTTCTTTTTACCTCTGATCTCATCTTATGGTTAAGTCTTTTGGATGCTTGGATAGGTTGTGTATCCTAGAGCTGATTTATCTTAGTTATCCTTAAATGCCATGAAAATATCTTGTGAAGCACCTTGGCCAAGGGGGAGATTGAGGCTCAATAGGTTCATCTCCAAAGGTAAGTATTCCTAACTTTATTCCTCCTTTGTAAGAGTAGATAAATAGAGAATATGTATTCTTCTCTTCCATGTATTAGGATTCTATATACATTGACATGAGTATATATCTCCTATATATATTTAGCTTAGTTGTTTATTTATTTTATTTTTAAACCCCACTTTGTGCCCCAAGATTTGGTGCACACTAGATTAGATTTAATTTTCTTGTTATTAGATTAGTGAAATATTAAATCATAAGACTCTTTTAGGGTTGTTGTGTGATTATGTTAGACTATAGGCTTTGGAACCCTATCTCACACAATGTGTTGTGACAATTGATCCCCTAATCGGGTCTAATAGATCCTCACATTGGTCATGCTCTATCTTAACAATTGTATGTCCCCAATAAGAAGTGTAGTTGTGCTCTATCCCATCCAATATAGGATTGATTTATGGACATGATACATTTACGATTGCATACATTCTAGTGAACTTGATGTGAATTAAACCCTTGTAGGATTTATTTCACTTATTTCATTTCTATTCATCATTATTTTTATCATATATTTATTGTGTTGGATCAACCCTATTGACCCAATTTATTTATTTGTGTGTAAGTTTGTAGGAACAGGTAATTGGCTTGACCAGCTCAACTGAGTAAAGGTTTTAAAACTTGTAGAATTCTATTCAAATAGCTGGATCAACTAGCTTAACCTAGTGTAGTTTTTTCCAACTTTAAAACTTCATGTTTAGTCAATTAGGTCAACTAGGTTGACCTAGTACATTTTTAGCATTTTTTTAATAGGGTTTTGTATTGCTTGGTCAACCATCTCAACCCATTTTATAGGATTTTGATAGTTTTCTCCAAGGTTCTTGATCAACAATCTTCTCCTTTTCATCTCTAAACCATTCAAGTGATTTTATAATTCATTGTATCTTTCTATTTCTATATTTTCCTTTTACATTTTGTAGTCTTCAAAACTACCTCTACACAGTCAACTAGGTCAACCCTATGGACCTAATTATATGTTCTATGTTTACTAAAATAACTAGGTTAACCTGATTGACCTAGTTAAATTTTAGACATTGCTTCCATAGTACAATTTTGACCCTATAGACCCTATTCTATATGATTTTCCATATATTTTCTCAACTATACCTTGTTTTTAAGTTGGAATAACCCATATATGTTAATCACATCTTTCTTTTCAATTATTTGCATGCTTAGAATAGTTCACATAGTCTAATTAGGGGATTTTTAATTAATCATTTAGTTTCACTATTTTTATTCTTTTGTACACATGACCAAACCACATAAACATCAACAATAATTTAAACTTTTGACTACATAGGCTAACCTACTTAGATATCATCACCAACGGGGAAGCTGACTTGATGATCTAGTCAAGTATAAAGCATGGTTAATGATATATTTTGGATAAGCACCTGACACCCTTATTGATACAGTGTGTGAAGTGAGGGGGTAGGCCCCAATACCAAGCCTATATCATTGCCACTATAGTCCCTTTCATCCTAAACTGAAATGAAACTATACTTAGATTGTTATCTAGTACCTTACTTATAGTCAATCTCCCTTTACACTTCAAATCATTCTTAATAATATAATCAACATACTAGGTTGACCAAGTAGTTAGCTTCATTTTCAAGTTATTTTCTTTCTTTTTGATCAATTGTGTGTGCAAAATCTTGTATTAGCCAACGTTAGTGTAAGATTTTGATTTATGTGTATCAATTGGATTGGCCAATGTTAATTCAATTAACTATTTATTTCCCTTTTAGTACTTACTATTTTCTTACATTACTTGCAATTATCTTACTTCAATTCATAGCTTGTTATCAACTTTATTTTCTTCTTTGTCTATTGTTCTATGTTGACCCTATCAACCTATTATATTTTTCAGCCCCTGTACATTGTGCTAGGTCAACCTTGTCAACCTAGTGCTATTTACAACACCTTTACCTTTTTTTTCAGTCACTATTCATTGAACTAGGTCGATAATGTGGACCCAATACATTTTAACAGTCCCTATTTTTCACTAGGTTGACCAAGTTGACCTAGTACTATTGTCAGTCACTTTTTGATCCTTTGCTTTCTTATCTTGTCTCTTTTCCTTTTATCATGGAATTTTTATTTAGTGACAATACTAAAGTTTAGTTAATAGACATGATGGAATTTACCAATCCTAATAGGATCTCCCATAGATAAAGTATAGATCCTTTCATAAATTCTAGTAATGTTCATATTACAACCTGCATAATGGACTATGGGACTGCTCCTCATAATTCTTTGTAGTAAAACCCTCCTTTTCTCTTAGAGGATTAGTTTGAGTTAGAGTCTACTCCTGAAATGATTTTTTTATCATGGAATTCCCTCAACATAGAGGGAAGTATCCTTCCACCATATATAACCTCATGATTAGCCATTAAGTTGAAGAACTTCATTCTCCTACTCCCACTTTCTCCACTGGATTTGGGGATACCAATTTCTTTACTTATTAACCTCTTCCTTCAATCTTGACTCCTTCTTATATCATGACATCTTCTTTTTTAACTTCTTCTACCTCCATGCTTAGTATCTCAACTAACATGGTAGGTTCTACATCTAGTGGGCATTTCATAAGATCTACTATCCATAATCCTTCCACTAGTTCATCGTTTACTACCCAAGGCACTCATGCTTATAGTGCTTCTTCCTCTCAACAATTTACTAGTCCATTTTTTGCTTCACAAGAAATTTTTCCACTAGTGCTTTAAATTTTCATAATTATTCTCAAGCTCATACCAATGCTAATAGTGGTACCTAAGTCACTAATACTAACACTAATTATAATAAAACTATTCAAACTCATTAACTATTGTTGCAAACTCTTAATCAAATGAACACTTTCCAAGCTCATAATATGAATCAAATGATGAGAATGAAAAACCACCTTCTTAATCTTCAATCCAATCCTCAACTAATGGCTTGGGGTACACATAACAAAAGTGTCCCTCCTCCTCCTATTCAATATTCTCAAGGTAATCTCATTCCTCAACCTCCATTATTAAACAAAGTCATCAAGCATTTACAAAATGAACCTCTTACCACCTAAATTTCTAACATTGACATTGGAGGTATAACACCTACAATTTATTACAATGGATCAACCAATCCTACCCTTCATCTCAAAACATTCAAAAATCTTTACAAGGATTGGATCAAGTTAAATACCTTTGATGCTACCAAACTCTTAGAAAAAACCCTCATGGGTGATACCTTGGATTGGTACAATCAACTTAAAACACACTATATCACTAGTTTTGAGGACTTAGTAAATGCCTTAGTTCAAGAATTTCAAATTAGTGATCTTCTTGAGATCACTTTGGCCCATTTCATCAATTGAAAACAAAATGAAAATGAAACTATCTAAGCCTTTGTTAAGTGATGGAAGACTTTGTCAAATAAATGTGAACATAACATGGTAGATGAAAATCTATTTCATCTCTTTACAAATGCTTTATTTCCTAAATTACAATATTGAGTCTGTACCCTTCCTCCACATACTTTGGAGGAAGCTATTGATCAAGCTATAAGATAAGATTTCCTCATGCACTAATTTGAGCTGCACCAACCTTTCATGGGCCCTCACTTATTATTAAATAACAAAAACCATAATATTACCAAGATGGTGTTACTGATTCATATGACACCATTCATAATGTTCAAGCTATCATTCTACCCCTTCTTTAGAACCATCTCCTTCTCAACAATACAATAATCCTCATTTCCCAACAAGAAACATTAATGTCCATAAGCCTTTATCCTCGACCAAATTGCTTAAAAATCTACTTAGGCCTCTCCCTTGAGAGGTTGACCCTACTCAACCTATGAAATCATGGTATGATCCTAATAAGTTTTGTTGGTTTCATGCTAACTAGGGTCACTCTCATGAGACTTGTAGACAGCTTCGTCATTTATCCATGTAATTTCTTCTTAGCCCAAATTTTGGTCATGACTTCATTATCTATAAGCATAAATAAGATTATGATATTTATTTCAAATACTATAAATCACATGATAAAACCCAATCTGTAAATCAAGAGAACACTCATTTACCTATCTATACTCCTTCCCATAAGACATACCATGTTATCCAAGATTCTTTTGCAACTCATTTAAATGAATTAGGGAAAGAAGATCTTATTTATTTTGATAATATGATTTATGATTCTCCCTTAAATGGCACATCTCATACTATTTATACTTCTCTCCCACCATCTTCCAATATTAATCATAATCCAATTTCTATAAACACTTCTTCCAAATTTCAAGATCAATCTAAACTAACTACTTCTTCATTACTAAACAATTTACAACCTTATTCTTAACCTTCTCATTCTTATCACCATAAGTTTCAATGATATTTGAATCCACCTTCTAAATATCTTATTAATCATTATGCACCAATATCTAACAACGTCCTTATGGGTTATGATGAGTGGGATCCCATTGTGTAACTTACTAATATTCCATCCTAAATACCTTTTCTTAAACTCATGAGGACATATCCACGTCATATAAAGCATCTCATGCAACTCTTATTCAAGATGAATATCCCTCACCCTCCTCTAGTAGGATGGGAGGCAACTTTATCCAGATCTGAGGATAGTATCTTATAGAAATGTGAAGAGATGTCCATTAACATTTATGAAAATCCTGACACTTCTCTTTATTTACAATTTCCTATCGCATCTATGATTCTAGTTGAGGTTTTGCTTCATAAAAATGATCATTATTTATTACCATCCAAATTTGTGATATCCAAGTTAAGTGAACACTGATTAATGAGGGTTTTTGCATGTGTGTCACCTCTCTTGATTTCATTAAGACTCTTGGGTATTCTAAATGCAATCTTAAGTCTGCATGCAACACATGTCAAGTATATGATAGAAGTAAAATGCCTCCTTTAGGGTGTGTGTGGCTTCCAATTACCATCTCACCTATCACCATTCATATGAAGGTGATGATCTTCAACTTTCCCTTTTATTATAACATCTTGCTTGCTAGGCCGTGGACTCATTGTATGCAAGTTGTCACATATTTCACTTGCCAATGCATTAAATTTACTCATAATAGAGCCATTTAAAGGATTAAAGGAGACACTACCCCTTATAATTTCAAATAATTCCAAGATTTTGGTGTATTCAAGATTCCTACTCTTGAACCTTTTCCTAGTGTTTCATTCCATGAGTCACAACATTTCAACTTTCCTGTCAACTTAACTAAAGGTTACAATGGGAATCTTGAGCTCATTGGAAACATTCCTTATAAAATTTTAGACTCTAATGATGATGAGCTTGATGAGATTAACTTAAAGATAAAAAATTCTAATCTTTTTCCTCATCTCATCTCATAGCTTCTTGCTTCCTTACAACCTCCTTGTGATGACATTCTTGTAGTCTTAACCAAGACTAGGCACTCTTCACCAAGTTTCTTTTGATGACAAGGTCATCCTGACATGTGTAATAAATATTCATACTCTAGATTATGATGATGGTTATTCTTTATATGTTTCTCTTTTAAGTGGCCTTGTCCAAGCCCATGATTTTGATATTATTCACTATCACTCTTATTTACTTGAGTCTTTTCATAAATTTCATTATTCTCTTTCATTTATAGTTCCTAATTATTTCACTTTTCCTCTTTATTGTAGGGTAAAGATGGAACCAATACCTATAATTTCTATGGATCTAGTTAGGAACATGATTTTAGAATGTGATATGACTAGACCTTATTACTTATCCATACCTAGGGAAGTCCTCCTTAGACCTACAAATCCTTCCCCTCCTTTAGCAGGGCTAGTTATAGTTAAGCCTATTCCTTTTTCCATTATAGTTGAACCTACTTCCATTCATATTATTGTTGAGCCTCTTCCTACTTCTCCTCCTATTTCTCTTCTTATTGAGCCTAGTTCTAGTCTTTCCCCATCATCACACTCCCCTGATGATGGTTTGCTTTTGCTGCCTAAGATGGCTCTTTTACCCACCAAATGGGTCGATGAGTCCTCTTCAGATACTTTTTCTCCTATTTCACATCCTTCCATGATTTATCCTTAAATTTTTCACAAGTGTATCTATTACTTTCAAAAGATAGATAATCACTCTTCCACCCATTGTCATAAGTTTTGATAATATCTTGATACCTTGCATCCTTATTCCCTATCATTAGACAAGGCCATACCTCCCTTAAAGGTACCATTTTCACTTAAACTTACAGCCAATGAGGATATGGGACAATATTATCCTCACTAAAGTAATACAATGAAACCACCTTAGGGTTGTGGGTATCCCTATTGGAAGGTGGATCTCTAGGTGAGGGGCTAGCTCCCCTTGATGCAGCACTAAAGCACATATCCTACTACTAACACTTGGGGGGTTGAAAAGGTTTAAGAATAACATGAAAATTAATCCTAATATATGGGATGTGATACATCAAATATATTCTCTACTCACACTCTTTAACATTCACTTGGAATCAAGAATAAGTTACATATACACTTCACTCAAAATCAACTCTCTCTTTCACATTAATGTTTCAACATGGGGTTTTGAAGATATCATAGCTAGGAAGACTTAGGAAATAGGAATTATAATAAACTATATTGAATGAGATATTCACTATACCTAAAAACTCACTCGACACTTCTTGTTGACCTACAAGAAAAAGATCATAACTCATTAGGTACTAATAAGAGTAACATGTGAAGGTAAACAGACATCACACTTGCACAAGACTAAACACTATCATGTATACTTAGTTAAATATTTGAATGAGGTAAAATTAATTGTATTTATTAAAGGAAAAAATTTAGTAGGGCTTCACCATACCCAAGTGGAGAGATCAATACAATATCCAAGAAGGCTCAATTTATAGAAGATATGAGAAGATAGAGAGAAGGGGAGTCCAAGAGTCACTTAGACATGTGTCAACAATGTGAAGATTAGTTAAAATTACATGGGGGAGAAGGATGGAGTGATCCATGTCATGTTAGTAGTTACAAATGTCATCTCCAATTAACCAAGACCTGTAAAGTGGTTAAGAAACTCCTTTTATATGTATATAAAACTTCCCCTCATGATTGGCCTTCCAAAACTACACTAACTATACAACTTATTAATTTTTATGATAGATATGAGTATGAGGGCTTAATAAGAAGTCCTCACATGAATTTTAGAGGATCTTGACCCTTCCTATCATTTTGGCCATGCATGGTCATACTTGACATTCCAAAAATAGCTCTTTTCCCTTTACCTCTCACACTTGACACCTAAAATCTCTTCAAACCTATAATATGATCTATAAAATAAGAGGAATGTCATGTGTAAAAATTTTATATGGAATTAATTACAATAAATAATACTTAAATATCTTTCCAAATGAAGATTCACCATTTTCTCTAAGTCTTCCCTAGTTGCTTCACTAGGGTGGCTAAAATAAGAGAGTTGGTAGGAACACTTAAGAGCTTATAAAATTGATACAATGACAATGAGGACTTATAAAAAGTCCTAACATTCCCTCCAAAGTTTATTTGGTCTCTTGGAATTTCACCATGCCTACACAATTAAAAATAGGCCCTATTTTGCCCTATTTCATATAGGTCCATACACCTAAGTCACATGGATCTAATCGTCATGGAGCTAGAGACAACTTATCTTTAGAAATAATGGTAAAAACTATCCATATAGATGAAATTTTAGGCTCATTTTCTCTATCAGGTCTTAAACATAGGGTTTGAGAGGGTTTTGGAGTGACTAGCCCTCTTAGCCTTTATTCATAAGGTTTGACATTGAACTTCTGATCAAATGCCATTTGTGGCTTCTTAAGGACCCCCTCTAACTTCCTTGAATAGATTCATGTCCCATGTAAATTATCATTAAATATATGATAATTATAACTTGGAATTTGAGCTCTTATTGTGCATTTTTTGAGGCCTATGAAAGTAATGAAGCTCTGTTGATGGAGTCCGTAGATATACTGATCGAGTCCATATTTCTACTGTAGGAGTATATAGATAGACTGATGGAGTCCATAGTTTTTTTGTAAATGGATTAAACATCTCTAAAATACACCTACAACCATGAACTAGTCAAGTGGAAAGCATAGATAAGGTCAAAAATGCACATGACCCTCAATTTGGCTTTTAGGCTTAAGGGTTTCCTTCATGCATGACTATAGCCCTTATTAGTTAGAGCATATTGATTAATTTCAAAGATTATATCAAGCTGTTTTAGATTTTTTTATGTGTCTTATATCTTCCCAAATCATCACTTGGGTTTTCATAACCTATGGTCCATCCATCTCACCACTTTTCCTTCAAATTGTCTCTTCATGCATGAGAAAACTGACCCTAATATGAGAAAAACAATGAGGGTCTAATTTTTTTTATTGATATAAATTTTTTTTTATCATATTATTGGACACCTAAGGGTACTCTATACCAAATTTTATATTCTAACTCCTCCATTTGACCCTCCAACTCTTCAAATTCCCAAGGGAGACTTATGAAAAGGCAGCTTGTGAGGGTAGGCAGGGTATAGGTTGAGTTTGGAGATTTTGGGGGGTAAAATTTGAGGTTGGTTAGGAAATTTATGGATCATACATGCTTAAAATAATTAATTAAAACCATCCCTATATATTTAACCCTTAAAAACCTTCTTATGCCTTTGGAGTTATGGATTAGGTCTTTGACTGCCCAGAAGGGGAACCTTATTTTAGGCCTAAATGTAGGTGATTTTGATATTGGTTTATGTTTTAAAAACATAAAACAGTTCCTTATAATTTTAAAAATCTTATAAAATTGATTATTTATATTTTTTCTAAGGATAAACTCCATTACTTGCACTAGTTCATCCTCCATTCCCAAGATTGAAACACCTCCTTGTTGAGGATCGAGACACTCGTAAAATCCTAGTTGTAGGTCTAGGTCTGAGATTTTATTGGTGTTTTTGGACCTCCTTTCCATTTTTATTAGGTTATGAGGAAATATTCATGCTCTATTTTAATTTTTTAACCTCTAATCCCTATCAATTCCGTGCTTAGGTCCTTCATCAAGATACCTCTATCTTGACAATCACAGTCATGGCTCTACGCTATAGGTGTGTCTTTGGCAAGGATTATGCCTTTTAGATTGATTATTTAGGTTTTTAATTAGTTCCTTTAGATAAAAATTCACATTAATTTCCATTACATCCACCTTTAAGGATCTAAATGAGGTCCAAACCTCTAACTTCTACCTCACTACCTGAATACTCTTTGACTGACTACGTTTATGCATTTTGGACTGCATGTAGGTGATCTTTGGGAAATTTGAGGCTTGATTGATATTTTTTAAATTAACATGAATTTTTTGGGGTTAAAAAACATCCTAACCCATTTATAAACCTATAAAAATGTCAAATAACCTAACCCCCAACTCATTGTCATATAACCTTGTTGTAGATGGCCTCTCCCAGGCTTATGTATAGACACGGGAGGGTACATTAGTGATAAAAACCCAAACTACACAATTTATATTATAATTTTATATAAATATTACCATTTTTATCATTTATTATTAATCTCAGTTGATGGCATAACTTATTATCACAAATGGAATTGCAAAGTCACTTTTTCATCCATACCCTGTAGGTGTTCACTACCTCTTTTTAGTGATTTTTTGGGAAATTTGAAACCATGAAACTCCATCTTCCACTTGTATTTTTTTTTAAAAAATATAATAGGTTTTTTAGGTAGATAGGGATAAAATATTGTCTAATTTTAATGTATATGTCACCTTGAAAGTGCAATTAATGAGGCCCTCAAAAACCTCCCAGGCCACTATTTGCAACTTTCAGGGATTGTGAGCCCAATACAGTAAACTCATCCTCTTGAAGGGAAAATCCAAATTTCATAGAATTTTCAACTTCATGTAATGAAAAATAAGACCCTTTCATCATGCCAAATCCTCAAACTAAATTCTACCATGCTTTTTCTCTTCACACCTCTGTACAAACCTCTTGGAGTTCAAGAAAGGTGACTGTGAACTAACTAGATAGTGAACGAGGAAATTAGGATATTTTATTTGAAGAAGTATGCCAATTTGATCCCTCACAAGGTGATTCAATGGAATAAATTTAAAAAAATTAATTCAAGCATACTAACATCACTATGGATCCCCTTCTATGTTGGAAAAACCCAGATTACACACTTGAAGTAGCCAACTTAAGAAATAAGAAAACTTCTAAATATCCTTCAAGGGAAATGAGAGATAAAGTGTTGGAAAATGAAAAAACCATGGAGAGGGTCTATTTAAACCAATAAACACTCTATAAAACTCACATAACTCCATGGATTCCTAAAAATAAGAAACATATGCACAACCATATCCCTCTTCAATGTAATTTCATAAAAGGTTGCCTAGAGTGTTAGCATTTTTTCATAAAGGATAAGGCACCAATATGAGACTTATTTCCATGAAAGTTAATTAGACTAAGATTAATATCTACCTATATAATCATTCATCCTCACTCCACCTATATAGCCCATAGTGAATGTTTGAACTTGTCCTTCCTTAGTTTGCCAAGAGAAAATGGAGGAAAGGGATTTTTAGATGAACTTTTTTACATTATCCTTGAAAAAAAATGTGTATATGAGTGTGAGGAGTTGAATAGACACTCCATCACATTTTTAGTTGAATATGAGATCATGGGAACTGTATAAGTGCCCAAAAGGGCCAAAAAACAAGGAAAAACTCCCATTTTATGACTATAACTAATTATTGGCTGACATATGACTTAACATAACATTATTTGACTACTTCCATGTTCAAACTCACCTTGGTGACAATTTTTATCTCTTGGTAATCTGTACAAGTCAATTAATAGGCTAGAAAGTGGCCAAAAGACCTCTTTTTGCACATGAGACATAACAAGTAACCAATTTATGACTTGAAAACACATTGAAACATGTTAAATACCATATTATAATAATTTTACATAAAATTATCCTTTTACCAAGGCTTGACCATGTTTGACTTTGGTTGATTAGGCCATTTCAAGGAAGGTGAGCTTAGACAAGGACTAGGACAAGGCCAAGTAAGGTAATAGACCAATAGTGATACCTTATAGAACCTATAAAACTTTTTTCAAAAGTTTTAAATAGTATGGGTTGACCTTATTTTACTAGAAGTCAAATTTGGTCAACAATTTAGCAACTTCTAGGGGTAACATGCTTGCCTATGTTAAGGATTAGTAGCCTTATCCTATCCATTAGATAAGGGAGTCAGAAAGAACCTAGAAACAACAAGATCAGACCTTGAATTGACCAACTAGACAACTAACTTACCTCAAAAAAAATGAAAGGACAACACATAAAAAGGATAAACAAACATCAAAACAAAACACACACATGTGCTGAATGCACTTAGGAGAAACAAAAGACAACTACTATGTACAAATAACCATAGATATACCTCCCCCTGGATCAAAAGGGAAGATTGATATCTCTCTTACTTCATGGCATGAAGGATTGGATGAATCAATAAGCCTTTTGTCTCTTAGAATTGTTTTCTCCATGCCTCTCACAAGGTTTGCCAACCTCATTGGCATGATGTTTATTAAGAACCAAGTAACTCAAAACAATCTAGCCAAGGAAATGAACTCTTCTTGTACATGATCACTTGTTTCATGTTGCTACCCATTAAATTTCTCATGACCAACTTCAATCCTCTTTATAGGCATGATATCAAAAGGATTATTTTCATGTTTCTTATAAGCTTTAGTCCAATATGATCTTTCTTCATCCTTCAAGAGCTGATGAGTTCCTTCTAAAGGGTGATATCCCATTTTTATGACTTCAAACATATCATTCTTAGATTTATAAGCCTCTTTAAAATATAACATTGAAAACTTTTTTCTCCTTTGCATACATACTTGGGTCCCAATTCTACCTTCTCCCTCTTTTACCAATTGATAGCCTCCTTGAAGAGGAGTATAGCCTACTCCAATGACCTCAAACAAGTCATATAAATATTGATTATGAACTTTTCCACGTTCATCTATGGTGTCCTATAAATTGAGGAAGGATTTAATGTTCATTTCTTCTTCTTTGGAAAAAATAAAACATCCTTCTTCAAAAGCTTATGAATTGTCCTTTTGTTTACCAAGGGGAGTGCATATGGTGATCTCCTCCTCATAAACACTCATGAGGTCTTCTTGATCAGTCATGAATTAAGCTTATTCTTCTTCACTTGCCTCTCTCAAGATAGGCTCCTCAACACAAGGAAAACATTCTTCATCAACCAAGCAAGGAGATTCAACACAAGGAATCTCAAAATCAGATTGGGAATGAAATGTACGGGGTTCTTTTGAAATATCATGAGAAAGAGGATGAAAACCTCGGGCCAAAATCACATGATTCTTTTCTTTCCACTTGACCAAAATTTCATCAACATCAAAATTAGCTTGAGGACTCTCTTGATGAAGGGTAGATGGGGTGTGTTTAGGCATAGGATCTTCTTTTGGGTCTAAACCTTACATCTCACCTTGATTGAGTAACTTCATCCTTGCCTCTAATTCATAAATTTTTTTAGTTAGATTCTCTTGGAACAATCTCTCTTGAAGCTCATAAGAATTATCATGAATATGGGGAGTACATGAGGGCTCATATAGAGTATAAGAAGATTAGTGAGGAAGGGTGAGAGGGACTTGGGAAGGACTAGCTTCATTTTCCACTTCACACTCTTGAATAATTCTCTTCTCTTCTTTCTTGCCCCATGATTCCACTATTTTACTCCAACTCATGATCTTAATATTGAAAGTATATTATTGAGGAAAGTTAGTAGAGGTTTGTATAGAACTAGGCTTCTCTTTAGCTTCACATTCTTTGATAAGACCCTTTTCCTCTTTCTTACCCCATGACTCAACTACCTTACTCTAGCTCATGATGCTAGGAGTGGAGGTCTCTTATTAGGGTGGTGGGAGTGAAATGTGAGAAGGTAATGAGGGTTTTTAATCCACCTCCTTTGATACCAACATGGATTTTTTCATATGTAAATTTTCCAACTCAATCTGCCTATCAAGATTAGCTTCAAACACAAGGTTTATCTTCTCAACTCTCTCCTCCAAATGATTTGAAAGATGGTGACTTTGATAGGCTTGATTTGGCTCATGAGTAGGAGTTATGTATGGCTAATATGGAACTTGGGGAAGTGGATATAAAGGTTGATAGGTTTGGTGAGGCTGAATTTCATGAACTTCTATCCTATCCTCTAAGGAAGAGACTAAACCACTCACATCAAGCATCTCACTTATGAGCCTTTGCCAATTGGCTCTCTCAATAGGTTCCCACTCTTTATTGACTAAATGTAATGCATTTCTCACCTGATTTATGAAATTATTATGAATATTTTGACCATATCACCTTCTAGTATCCAGCTCCAACATATACCTTTCATACCCCAAAAGTGATTGTTTGAAGGTGGAAATGGGTTGATTGGAGAAAGGATTAGGTTGACTAGGAGAAAGATATTAAGAAGGTTGGCTATAGGACTGATACACCTCATGACAAGGTTGTATATGGTCATATTGGGATAGGTAATGATCAAAACAAGGTTGATAAGGCTCATTAACAAGTTGACCAAGTACTTTCTCATACTGAGGAGGAATAGATAGAACTTGTAAGTTTCCTCAACTTATAGAGGGCAAAGCTCAACATTAAGGTCAACCATGAAAGATTAATTTGGTAACCAAGACATAAATAATTTAACTCAAATTGAATACCTAGGCTACCAAACTAGCTGATTCAAATTTGGAATCACCATTAGTGCTTTGACAAGTGCCTCTAAAGGTTGATTGTTGAGAGACTCCACAAAAAATCCCTCAATCTCTTAGAACAAGAGTCCCACCAAGCATGCCAAAAAAAATTCAGTTGAAATTTAACCTAATGAGGATATGGGACAAGATTTTTCTCATTAAATTGAGACAATGGAAGCACCTAAGGGTTGTGGGTATCCCTATTGGAAGGTGGATCTCTAGGTTAGGGGCTAGCTCCCCTTGATGCATCACTAAAGCACATATCCTACTAATAATAATTGGGGGGGTTTAAAAGGGTTAAGTATAACATGAAAATTAAGCCTAATCTATGGGAGGTGATACACAAAATGAATTCTCTACTCAAACTCTTTGACATGCACTTGGAACCAAGAACAAGTTATATATACACTTCACTCAACATCAACTCTCTCTCACATTAATGTTTCAACATGGGGTTTTGGAGATAGCATAGGTTAAGAAGACTTAGGAAATAGTAATTATAAGACACTATATTTAATGAGATATTAAATATACATGTAACCTCATTTGACACTTCTAGTTGACTTGCAAGAAAAAGATCATAACTTACTAGGTACTACTATGATTAACATGTGAAGGTAAATAGGCATCACACTTGCACAAGACTAAACACTATCATGTACAATTAGTGAAATATTTTAATGAGGTAAAATTACTTGTATTTATTAATTCAAGGCAAAAATTTGGTATGGATTCACCATAACCAAGTGGATATATCATACAAGAGCCAAGAAGGCTTAATTTATAGAAGATGTGAGAAGATAGAGAGAAGGGGAGTCCAAGAGTCACTTAGACATGTGTCAACAATGAGAAGATAAGTTATAATTGCATGGGGGAGAGGGATGGGGAGATACATGTAATGTTAGGATTAAAAAATGTCATCTCCAATTATCCAAGACCTATAAAGTGGTCAAGAAACTCCTTTTCTATGTATAAAAAACTGCCCCTCATGATTGGCCTTCCAAAACTACCGTAGCTCTACAAATGATCAAGTTTGATAATGGATATAAGTAAGAGGTGTTTATAATAGATCATCACATGCATTTGAGAATATGTTGACCCTCCATATCATTTTTTCCATGCATGATCATACTTGGTAGTCCCAAAATAGCTCTTTTTCCTTTACGTCTCACACTTGGCACCTAAAATCTCTTCAAACCTGAAATTTGATCCATAAAAGATGAGGAATGGCATGTGTAAAAAGTTTATATGGAATTATTTATAATAAATTATCCTTAAAAGTATTTACAAATGAAGATTCACCATTTTCTCTAAGTCTTCCCTAGTTGGCTCACTGGGGTGGCTGAAATGAGAGAGTTGGTAGGCACACTTAGGAGCTTAGAAACTTGATCCAATGACCATGATGACTCATAAAAATTCATAATATTCCCTAAAAAAGTGATTTTTCTCTTTTAAGTTCACCATGCCTACACAACACAAAAAAAAATCAAAATAAGCCCTATTTTACCCTATTCTGTATAGGGCTGTTGTCCCCAAAAACAACTTTCTCATTTTTGGGACAACATATGAACTATTTTGATCCTGCAAGACCAAAATTGTCTCTTCTCTTTTAAAAATTTGTTCTAAGAATTAAATTTCCTCATTTTACAAACTTTTTTGGTAAAGGGACTAGTTGGTTCAATAGGTTCAATGGCTTCTTCGGGCGAGTTCAATCAAAAGGGGCAAGTTTCCATCACTTAAGCATTTTCAAGATTGGTTCAACGCCTTGGTTCAACCAAAAAGGGTTCATCGGAAAACTTCTAAGCAAGGATTAAACCATTAAACTATTAAACCTTGAACATTTTGGTTCAAAGGTTCAATGGGTTCAAGGTTCAATGTCATCGGCATGCTTCAAAGAGTCAAGCGCTTTGTCAAAATTCATCAAGTTCAATCACTTCATGGTTCAAAGGTTCAACAAGTGGTTGGTTCAATGAAATGGTTCAAAGAGGCATGCAAAAGAAAAGGATGAGTATAATATGCTAAGTGTCATCTGTCGAGACACATTATGTTTTGCATCTCAAAGTAGTGAAACATGCCGCACATCCCTTGTAGAGTTCCACGGAAAGAGACAAGTGGAAGTTGTAGAAGGTTTCAATGTCTTCTTCTAAAAATAGTGGAATGTGCCATGTGTCATCTATAGAGATCAACAAAAGCTACCAAGTGTCAATGGTCACTGCATCTTCCTTAGGTTTCATTATCAAGTAAAGAATGTGGTGGGCCCTGGGTAAGTTGCTAAAAGATTCAATGGAGTGTGACAAGTGTCATCATCCATGTGATTGCTAAAATGAGTCTTGAATGTTTCAGTAAGTGTTTCTAGAATTCAGTGGAAGCCACCATGTGTCACCCCCCATAGGACTCTCAAGGGTTTCTAAAAAACCCCTATGAGTTAGGTGGATGCTTCCAAGTTTCCTCACCTATTTCGATGGAAGATGCCACGTGTCACTTGTTAAAGGCAGTGGAATGCACCACGTGTCAAAGATCGAGCACTCTTAATATAGAGACACAGAGCCAAGGAAATATTTCCTTCAGATAAATTTTCTGAAGGAATTCCTTCAGACATTTTGTCTGAAGGAAATAAAGAGACAATAGTCCTATGAAAAAATTAAAGCCTAAAGGCCACCTAAATGATCCTAAAGGGTAGGTACCCTCATGGAGGATAGTCAACACACATAAAATGGACCTTTTTCAAGACCCTAAAGGGCAAGTCCCCTTCAAGAAGGATCAAGCCTCAAAGTCTAGTAGAAGTTACCAAGTGTCATATGCTGAGATACAGTCTCTAACATATTTCAAAGCAGTGAAACTTGCCACGTGTCCCATTCCAACTTAGTGGATTGCGACAAGTGTTTGCATCTACGCTTCAGGTTTCTAACAAGTTTCAAAGCTTATTTTGATAAGCTTATTTCAAAGTTGCAGATGCTACCATGTGTCCTCACCTGTGTCACAATGGAAATTAGCCATAGCAAGTGAGAAAGACACTAAGAAATTTCTAAGGAGAATGATAGGCCTGTAAACATCAAACATAAGATGACCGACTAGCCATTAACCTTCAAGAGATGAAAGACCCGTGGATGTCAAATTTATGGCAATAAAGTGTCTGATTGATCTTTGTAGGCTTAAGACATGGACTTGAATGCATTAAAAGACCCTAAGGCTAGGACCAAATGGAAGAAGAGACAAAGAGGGGGTTCTCAGTAGGAGTTATTTCTAGTAGGTGAAACAGTCCACCAGGTAGGTATTTGGGCTTGCAAACATTGAAAGTGTACCCTGTTTGTCCCCTTTGGCATAAAAATAACATAGACAACTATGCGGATAGTAGGTGATAGAATGAGTGACTCAGGCTTAGGAGAAGACATTGGAGATGAATCAAAAACACCATAGTTAAAGCAGCTGCCCTGCTCCAATATGGCCCTCCCTGACAGAACCAAAAATGCATCCAAGGCATTAATACACAACAAGGGTCACTCCATGGGACAAAGTGCCAAGCCTCCCTTGGCCTCTATATAATGTAATCTCTTGTATCATTTTAAAGGAGATCTTCCCATTACTAGAAGCAAAACCCTACCCAAATTGAAAGGCATTACTGAGACTTTGAGCTTAGATTGTTCATCATATTTCTTTGTTTGAATCAAAAAGCAAGTTACTTTCAGATTTTGTGTTGTTATAGCTTGTATCATTCTAGGAGATTGTTCTTATGTCTATTTCCTAAATGTATTCTTTTTTATTCAATTTAACAAGCATAGCTAGTGGGTGATAAGGAAGGTGTCCCAAAGCCAACTATAAGAAGACTTTGTGCTACCTATAGTTGCCTTTAGTGTGTTTGTCTTTTCCTATTTCCTATGTAAAGGACCTTGGGACGACTTTGTACCCCCATTGTTCATATTTCACTCTTGGGAATTTGAGGTGGAGACTTTGCACTACATCTGAGGCTATTGGTTACTCTGCATTTTTGGTTACCAGTTACTTACAAGAAAGATTCCTATTGCTTGCAATAACAAGCACTTCTGAAAGAAGAGAAGTGCCTTTTGTCATTTCACCAAGATTTATACTATCCAAGAATGGATCTAGCTCTTGGCTGAATGTTACTTTTGAAAGAGGAGAAGTACCTTCACTAATCACCTAGGGTTTCTCCTTTGATCTATGAGCATCATCTCTAAAAAAAAAGAGATGGATGGTTTATCCTACCCCCAAGTGTTATTTTTTGCATATATATAGTATATAGTGCCTTTATACCTATAGGGAACCTCCCCTTGATGAGAGGAGAGATTTGTCCCCTATTTTTTTAGTAAACCTACACTTTGGATGACCAATTTCTCTTTTTGTGGATGATCAGACCTATTTTTCTCATCAATACGCTGGTGATAAAATATTCACCCAACAGTTTTTGGTAACTCCATTGGGGAAGGACAAGCAATTTGAAGCCTTAAGCTTCAAGTTGAAGTAGGACCAGTCCTTTTCCATTTTTGTTTCACAATCTAGAAACTCCATGCTATACTAGAAGCCAGAGAGTTTAAGGTGTTGTTGACCCTGTCTTTGAGTTGGTGTAGCAAGGAAATTTTGACTTACTTTCTCCCCAACTTCAAGTTCAATGATCCAGGAGTGTTCCTCCTACCTGTACCAGGACACGAACACAAGGTAGAGCTACTTTTCCTACTATTAGCAGAGCTTTGCCTATCCAAATTCCACCCAAATTTGTTATCCCTACCTTCAATAATCCAATCATGGTAGTTTGAGGCCCCTAGGGTAACTCTTTTGGCCCACTAGATTTAACTCCACCCCTGCATGAATTTCCATGTAGCTCAAGAAAGAATTTCCCCAAATTCTTTGGTGATGTGAAAGTTCATCTTGATGAACACATTATAGCCTTCAGCATACCCTGTGGCATAATATGAGTGGAATTTGAAGACGTGGTAGTTAGGCTTTTTATGGAAATGCTACAAGGTGCTGTTGTAGACTGGTTTTACCATTTACAAGCTAGATCAGTAACTGATTGGGACACACTCAAAGCCAAATTTGAGGCAAAATTCAAGCCTACAGAAGATGCACATGCCTTGTTTTCCCAGTTCACACAAATGAAGAAGGAACCTCATGAGCCTATGAGGGATTTCATAACAAAGTTTGATAAGCTGAGGAACCAAATCCTTGCTATTGCTCAGTCAACACCTAAAAACCTCAAATGCTTCTTCATCAACTCACAGCTACTCAAAGTGAGTTTTCTGCTAAGATGAGCTAGCCACATAGATCTCAAGGCTACTCAAGATTTAGCTACCAAAGTTGAAGATGACCTTATCTTGGTAGGAAAGATAAGGAGAGATCTAAACAGAGATAAATCTTCTTCTTCCTCTGAATACTCCCCTTCAGCCACCACTGATCCAATGGTGCAAAAGCTAGCAAATGAATTGCTGGCCCTTAAAAAACAAATGGCATAAGGGATGTCATTTGCTCCTTCATATAGAGATGTACCAAGGAGGACATTCCCTAATCAGTCCTACCAAGGCCATGCTACCAGGAACCAAGTGTAAACCAACCATCTTCCTCCCCCTTCGAGGAATAACCTTGCCATTGAAGCACCTCCAACTAACTCAATAGTTGGATATATTGAAGCTGAATTAGATTTCTCATTCCAACCTAAGTTGAGTCTTAAAGATGATGCTAATCTCTTCACTAAGGAAGAAGAATAATTAGCTAGTGACCCCAATATTAGTTTCCTGAATTGTCAAGATGAACCCAGAAGTGAAGGAAATGTAGCTGAGGGATCATATGTTGTATTCACCCAGTCCAAGAATGAATCAGCTTAATAAGTTGATAAAGAGAAGATAGAGGGATAACCTCAACCAATAGTTTCAATTGCTAAATGTGGGACCACTCTGCCCTTCCAGCCAAAGGACCTGGTGAATGCTAAGAAGGTAAGTACATCAACCATCCCTACACCTTCTACTTCAAATTCATAGATCCATCCTCCCCCCCTTAAAAACCAAAAGGATGAACTCCCATCCTCTCTTCATAGTCCATTTCAGTCATTTGACATTATTGATCACATAAAGAAAACCAAAATTCAAATGTCTAAATTTGAATTCCTACAAGCTAACCCTGAGTAGTTTGACAGGTTGGTGGAGTGTGTGAGGAATACAGTCATCCCTGCAGGACAAGAGATTAGAAGGGTAACTCATGATCCCCTAAGGAACATGCCCATCCCAAACAATCTTTTCATTACTCCCCTTTTTGCTCCTAGTAGGACTAAACCTTTCTATGTCTCATTACTGATAAATGGACATCAGCTGAACAACTGCATCATTGATTACAGTGCTTCAGACAATGTCATGCCTACCAAAGTGGCAGAATATCTTGGTCTCACATTGACCAAAATATTTGGTAGATGTTTCTCCATGGAGAACAAATAAGTGCCACTACTGGAACAAATCAAGGATGCCCAATTTGCATTTGCAGCATTCTGAGACAAGAGAATCAAGATGACAGTCCTGGTGGCCGACGTCCCAACCTCATATAGCATTCTACTAGGATGAAATTTATGCAAGGATGTGGGAGGAGAGTTGAGCATGGACCTGTCTAAGGCAAGGATCCCTGTCAAAGGCATCATGAAGAGGCTGCTCCCTAAAAAGGAAGTAAAATATGTTGTCACTTAGACATTAGCACCTAAAGCTCAAATAATATTTGAGTCTTTAGGTAGGGGTAATTATTTTTTGTCTACTAAGGATGTTCATATTTTAGCAGATGAAAGTCCTACAGGTGGTGATCCAAAGATTGATTCAAGCAAAACATTAGAGGAATCGGTAGGGTGCAGTATAGATGAAAAATGATCTTTTATCTCTAATGAAGAAAAATATGATAGAAGATCAGTTTCTGATGATGTTTGGATTCGAGAATTTGATGGTAGTAATTCCTCTACCAGTTTAGGAGCTAGGATGGTGTTGATATCTCCTCAAGGGAATATTCTTCCTCTATAGGAGTTGTAGTTTAACAACTCCAACAACATTGTTGAGTATGAATCTCTATTACTCGAGTTGAAAGGTACTTAGGATGATGATGTCAAACTCTTTCATGCCAAAGGAGATGCTAAATCAATGGTTTGTTAGGTGTCTAAGGGGGACAATCAAAACATGTGTTGGACTAAACCATCAGAATAATGAGCTATGGTAGTGGACCATACTACTACACTCTAAAGTCAACAAAAGGAACTCTCTACCAAGAGAGTAAAGATTTATGGTTTTTAGATTGAAAACCATGTCTTACCATGGGGCAAGAAGAGAGAACTAAAAGGAGTGCACAATAAATGTGATTCATGGTGGAGAGTTCCATTCACCCATCACTGATTTTAGGGACAAAATGGTTTCTTGTTGGTTTATCAAGATAGAACCACATTTTCATTATCTCACAATGGGCAGCATCTGAATCACTTCAATTCTTGAAGTATCAAGATAAGTTCACTTGTACATATGTATATTTTTATAATCTTTGTTTCTACTTTGTGCCATTCATTTTCATTTTGTAGAACCTTTCTTTTTTGGGTAGCATGACTCCATAGCCCAATGGCATACTTTAAGGCACTAGAGATTCTGGGTTTTACTCCCCTTAGCCATTCCAAGTTTTCATCTGACGGAAGTTCCCCAACTAGAGCCAGCTATTGTCCCCAAAAATAGCTTTCTCATTTTTGGGACAACATATGAACTATTTTGATCTTGCAAGACCAAAATTGTCTCTTCTATTTTCAAAAATTGTTCTGAGCATTAAATTTCCTCATTTTCCAAACTTTTCTGATAAAAGGACTAGTTGGTTCAATGGGTTCAATGGCTTATTCAAGTGAGTTTAATCAAAAGGGGAAATTTTACAACACTTAGGCATTTTCAAGATTGGTTCAATGCCTTGGTTCAACCAAAAAGGGTTCATCAACAAACTTATAAGCAAGGATTGAACCATTGAATTGTTGAACCTTGAACCATTTTGATTTAAAGGTTCAATGTCATCGGCATGATTCAAAGAGTCGAGCACTTTGTCAAAATTCATCAAGTTTAATCGCTTCATAGTTCAAAGGTTCAATGAGTAGTTGGTTCAATTAAATGGTTCAAAGAGGCATGCAAAAGAAAAGGATGAGTGGAAGCTACCAAGTGTCATCTGCTGAGACACATTATGTTTTACATTTCAAAGTAGCAAAACATGCCACACATCCCTTGTAGAGTTTCATGGAAAGCGACAAGTGGTAGCTGTAGAAGGTTTCAATGTCTTCTTCTAGAAATAGTGAAACATGTCATGTGTCATTTGCAGAGATTGGTGGAAGCTACCAAGTGTCAATGGTCGTTGCATCTTCCTTTGGTTTCATTATCAAGTAAAGACTGTGGTGGGCTCCAGGCAAGTTGTTAAAAGATTTAGCGGAGCACAACAAGTTTCATCATCCACGTGATTACTAAAATGAGTCTTGAATGTTTCTCTAAGTGTTTCTAGAATTCAGTGGAAGCTGCCACATGTCACCCCTGTAGGACTCTCAAGGGTTTCTAAAAAACCCTTATGAGTTAGGTAGATGCTGCCAAGTGTCCTCACCTATTCTAGTGGAAGATGCTACATGTCACTTGTTAAAGGCAATGGAATGCACCACGTGTCAAAGATGGAGCACTCTTAATATAGAGACACAGAGCCAAGGAAAGATTTCTTTCAGACAAATTGTTTGAAGGATTTCTTTTAGACATTTTGTCTAAAGGAAATAAAGAGACAATAGTCCTCCAAAAGAATTAAAGCCTGAAGGCCACCTAGATGATCCTGAAGGGTAGGTACCCTCGTAGAGGATAGTTAACACACATAAAATGGACCTTTTTCAAGACCCCGAAGGGCAAGTCACCTTTGGGAAGGATCAAACCTCAAAGTACAACAAAAGTTGCCAAGTGTCATATGCCAAGATATAGTCTCTAACATATTTCAAAGTAGCATAACTCACCACATGTCCCATTCCAACTCAGTGGACCAAAAGAAGTGTTTGCATCCATGCTTCAGGTTTCTAACAAGTTTCAAAGCTTATTCTAATAAGCTTATTTCAAAGCTACAGATGCTGCCATGTGTCCTCACCTGTGTCATTGTGGAAAGTGGCCATAGTAAGCAAGAAAGACACTAAGAAATTGCCAAGGAGAATGACAGGCCCACAAATGTCAAATTTAAGATGACTGACTAGCCGTTAACCTTCAAAAGATGTAAGACTCATGAATGTCAAATTTATGGAAATAAAGTGTCTGATTGATCTTTACAGGCTTAAAACATAGACCAAATGCATTCAAAGACCCTAAGGCCAGGGCCAAATGGAAGAAGAGACAAAGAGGGGTTCTCAGTAGGAGCTATTTCCAATAGGTGAAACAGTCCACCAAGTAGGTATTTGGGCCTTCAAACATTGAAAGCAAATTCTGTTTATCCCCTTTGGCATAAAAACAACATAGACAGCTACATGGATAGTAGGTGATAGAATGAGTGACTCAAGCTTGGGAGAAGACATTGGAGATGAATCAACACACCACAGTTAAAGTAGCTGCCTTGCTCCAGCATGGCCCTCCCTGACAGAACCAAAAATGCATCCAAGGCATTAATGCATAGCATGGGTCACTCCATGGGACAAAGTGCCAAGCCTCCCTTGGCCTCTATATAATGTAATCTCTTGTATCATTTTTAAGGAGATCTTCTCGTTACTAGAAGCAAAACTCTACCCAAATTGAAAGGCATTACTGAGACTTTTAGCTTAGATTATTCATCATATTTCTTTGTTTTTATCAAAAAGCAAGTTACTTTCAAACTTTGTGATGTTATATCTTGTATCATTCTAGGAGATTGTTCTTATGTCTATTTCCTAAATGTATTATTGTTTATTCAATTTAACAAGCAGATCTAGTGGAGGTGATAAGGAAGGTGTCCCGAAGCCAACTGTAAGAAGAATTTATGTTGCCTACAGTTGCCTTTAGTGTGTTTGTCTTTTCCTATTTCCTGTGTAAAGGACCTTGGGATGGCTTTGTGCCCCCATTTTTCTTCATATTTCATTTTGGGCAGTCGAGGTGGAGACTTTGCACTACATCTTAGGCTACTGGTTACTCTACATTTTTGGTTACCAGTTACTTACTAGAAAGATTCCTATTGTTTGCAAGAACAAGCACTTTTGAAAGAAGAGAAGTGCCTTCTATCATTTCACCAAGATTTCTACTATCAAAGAAGGATCTAGCTCTTGGCTGAATGTTACTTTTGAAAGAAGATAAGTACCTTCACCAATCACCTAGGATTTCTCCTTTGATCTGTGAACATCATCTCTAAAAAAAGAGATATGGATGGTTTATCCTACCCTCGAGTGTTATTTCATGCATATATATATAGTATATAGGGCCTTTATACCTATAGGGAACCTCCCCTTGATGAGAGGAGAGATTTTTCCCCTATTGATGTAGTAAACCTACACATCAGGTTGACCAATCTCCTTATGCTATGGTTGAAGAGACCTATTTTTCTCACCAGTTAGTTGGTTGACAAAATATTCACCCAACCAGGTCTATACAACTAAGTCACATTAATCTGATCCTCATGTAGTAAGAAACAACTTATCTTCAGCACTCATGGTCAAATTCATCCATATAGATGAAATTTTAGGATAATTTTAACCATTGGGTCCTAAAATAGGGTTTAAGAGGGTTTTGGAGTGACTAACCCTCTTAGCCTTTATACATAAGGCTTGATGTTGAACTTCTAATCATATACCACTTGTGGATTCATAAGGACCCCATCCAAATTAATTTAATATCTTCATGTCCCATGAAAATTATAATTAAATATATGAGCATTCCAACATGGCATTCAAGCTCTTCTTGTGCATTTTGTGAGGCCTGTGAAAGTAATGAAGCTCTCCTAATAGAGTTTGTAGTTATCCTGATGGAGTCAATAGGTTTACTATAGGAGTCTATATCTAAAATTATGGAGTCCATTGTATTTTTAATGGATTAAACATATATAAAATTTCCCTGCAAGCATGAACTAGTCAATTGGAAATCATGGATAAGGTCAAAAATGCACATCACCATCTATTTGGCTTCTAGGCTTAAGGGTTTCCTTCATGCATGACTATAACCCTTATTGGTTAGAGAATATTGATTACTTTAAAAGATTATATAAAGGTGTTTTGTATTTTTTTAGGTATCCTCGATATTATCCAATCATCACTTGGGCTTCCTTGACCTCTAGTCCATCCATCTCACCACTTTTCCTTCAAATTGTCTCCTCATGCATGAGAAAATTGCCCCTACTCTGAGATAAAATAGAGAGTGTCTACACCATTAGTATTTATATAAAAATATTGTATAATATTATTAGACTCATAATGTTACTATATACCAAATGTTATCTTCTAACTCCTCCATTTGACCATCCAACTCTTCAAATTCCCAAGGCAGAGTTATGAGCAGGCAACTTATGAGGGTAGGTAGGGTATAGGTTGGGTTTGGAGATTTTGGGGGGTTTAATTTTAGTTTGGTTATTACATGTAGGGATAATAAATTCTTCCAATTATTAATTAAAAACATTTGTATCTATTTACCCCTCAAACACCTTCTTATGCCTTTGGAGTTATGGACTAGGTCTTTGATTGCCCATAAGGGGAACCCTATTTTAAGCCTGGTTGTAGGTGATTTTGAGCCTGGTTTATGTTTTAGGAACACAAAAAACTTAATTATGATGTTATAAATCTCATAAAAGTGATGCTTTATTATTTTTATAAGGCTAAACTCCATTCTTGCACTAGTTCATCCTCCATTTCCAAGATTGAGACACTCTTAAAATCCTAGCTATAGGTCTAGGTCTAAGATTTTATTAGTGTTTTTGGACCTAATTTCCATGTTTCTTAGGTTATGATGCCATATTAATTATCTATTTTCATTTTTTAACCTTTGAGACCTATCAATTCCCTACTTAGGTCCTCCATCAATATGCCTTTGTCTTGACTATCACATTCATGATTCTGCCTTGTAGGTGCATCTTTGGCAAGGATTAGGCCTTTTAGATGGTGTAGACATGTTTTTCACGAGTTACTTAGGATAAAAATTCACATTAATTTACCATACATCAACCTTTAAGGCTCTAAATGAGGTCCAAATGTCCAACTTCTACCTCACTACCTATATACTCTTTGACTAACTATGTTTATGCATTTTGGACTACTTGTAGGTGATCTTGGGTAAATTTGAGGCTTGATTGAGATATTTTGACTTCCCATAAAGTTTTTTGGGTAATAAAACATCCTAACCCCTTTGGAAACCTATAAAAATTAAAAATAATCTAACCCCCAACTCATTGTCATATAACCCTATTGTAGATGGCCTATCCCAAGCCTGTGCATGGATAGGGGAGGGTACATTAGTGGTCAAAACACAAACTACTCCCTTTATCTTATCATTTCAGCTTAGGATTACCATTTTCATCATTTAGGATTGATATCCATTGATGTCATAGCTTAGGATCACAAATAAAGTGTAAATTCACTTTTTCATCCATACCCTATAGGTGTTCACTGCCTCTTTTCAGTGGTTTTCTTACAACTTTGAGACCTTGAAACTCCATCTTCCACTTATCCTTTGCTTCTCAAAATTGGAATAGTTGTTTTAGGTAGATAATGATACAATATTTTATAATTTTAATGTCTATTTCACCTTTAAAGTGCATTTAATGAGGCCCTCAAAAACCTCTCAGGCCACTATTTGCAACTTTCAAGGATTGAGAGCCTACTATAGTAAACTCATCCTCTTGAATGGAAACTCCAACTTGCATATCATTTTCACCTTTATGGCATGAAATAAAATACCCTCTTAGCATGCTAAAGACTCAAACTAAATTCTACCATACATTTACTCTTCACACCTCTATACAAACCTCCTAAAGCTCAAGTTAGGTGACTATGAACTGACTAGATAGTGAATAAGGAAATTAGGCAATTTACTTTGAAGGAGTATGAAAATTTGATATATCACAAGGTGATTAAATATAATAAATTTTAAAACATTAATTCAAGCATACTAACATCACCATAGATCCCCTTCTAGGTTGGAAGAACCTAGATTACACACCTAAAGCAACCAACTTGAGAAATAAGCAAACTTGTAAATCTCCTTCAAGGGAAATGAGAGTGAAAGTTTTGGATAATGATAACACCATATAGAGGTTATATTTAAACTTTGAAACATTCTATCAAACTCACATAACTCCATGGATTCTTGAAAGAAATAGAGGGAGAACCATACCCCTCTTTAATGCAATTTCATAAAAGGCTGCTTGGAGTGTTAGCATTTGTTCATAAAAGAGAAGGCACCAATTTGAGACTTATTGACATGAAATATAATTATATTAAGATTAATATCCATGTTTATAATTATTCATCCTGACTCCACTTGTATGGCCCATAGTGAGTGTTTGAACTTGCCCTTCCTTAGCTTGCCAAGAGAAAATGGAGGAAAAGGAGTTACAAATGATTTTTTTTACATTATACTTGAAAAAAACGTGGATATGTCTGTGAGGATGTGAAGAGACACTCCACCCATGTTTTTAGCTAAATATTAGATCGTGGGAACCATACAAGCGCCCAAAAGGGCCTAAAAATAAGGAGAAACTCCCATTTTTTGACTATAACTAATTTTTGGCTGACATCTGACTTCCCCTGGCATTATTTTGACCTCTTCCATATTTAAACTCACCTTGGTGACAAATTTTACCTCTTGTAAGTCCATACAAGTCAATTATTATGCTAGAAAGTGGCCAAAAGACCCTTTTTTCACATGAGACATAACAAATGACCAATTTATGACTTGAAAACACATTGAAACATGTTAAATATTATATTAGGATAATTTGACACAAAATTATCCTTTTACCAAGGCTTTACCTTGTTTGACTTTGGTTGACTAGGCCATTTCAAGGCAGGTTAGCTTTGACAAGGACTACGACAAGGCCAAGTAAGGTAATAGACCAACAATGACACCCTATAGGACCTATAAAACTTTCTTAAATATTTTTAAATATTAGGGGTTGAAATAATTTGAATATAAGTCTAATTTTTTCAACACGTACTTCTTGAATATTTACCAAAGTATGGTGAGGTATATTATCTATGGCACCTATGTGGCTTGCATCACACTAATCATTGTTGCATTCTTTAACATCTTAAAGATCACCTTGTATCCATCCTTAAACCTTATACCATTCCTCCCACAAGTTTTTCCCATAAGAAGGTTCCTCTTTCATCTCCCATGGTTCCACCTCTAGTGTTTCCATCACCTCTTGTGGTTCCTTCACCACCTTTTGTGCCTCCACCTATGATTCCTTCACCTGTGGATCCTCCTTCACCTGTGGATCTTTCTCCACTTGTTAATTCCTCACTTTTGGATCCTTCTCCACCTATTATTCCTTCTTCTCTTGTAGATCTTGTTTTCACAAATTTTACTGACTTTTTTTGCCTAACTTTCCTCCTTAGTACGATCCTTTGAGCATTCCTACTTTATTAGTTGAGGATATCATAAAAGAATCAATTGCCTAATATTCACTAAATATTGATGAGACCTTAGTATTAGTTTTATTATAGATTCATATAGATGTTTATGATGTATTGGATAATGTGTGTGGATAGATTTACTAGTATTTATGAGCACATGCATGGTGTTCCCTCATTTATATTTAGATTAGATGTGTGCTCAAATTTTATTTCTATCTTATTATATCATTTGAAACTGTGTCAAATTATTTATTATCTTATATCATAATTATCCTTCTTGTTTTACTATAGTTAGCTTATGTTATCATTTTACATTTCACATATGATTATCTTTTCCTTATCATTGCTTTCTTTTCCTTTTGAGTTTTTCTTAAAACTCTTCCCTTGTATCTTAATGATTGTTTGCTTTCTTATATTTATTTTTCATATATATTTGTCATGAAGACTTGGTTATATTTACCCTCTTCCATCTGGTTACTATCTCTTATTAACATGTGATCAGTTCACAAGCAATCTTTCTCATTACTATTTCCTTTTAGTGGTCCTCCTTTGGATCTCCTTTTTTCCTTCTTCCTTTTTCCACAAACTAAGAATATACACAGTTAATACTTGAGATCACATGCTTAGTTAATTTTCAAGCCTAAGTGTTCTAGTGAGTCTTTTATCTTGGATCACTTAGCTTCCTTTAGCCTTAGCCTATAGCTCATTCGTGTGTATCTCTATCTCTCTCATGATTGGGCATTCCAAATCCATATAGAGGAGGAATCTTTAAAAAGCCTTCAAAATAAAGTTAAAATACAAATCATTTAAACAATAGGTAATGATATTAAAAGGAAAAAATATTGAATATTCTTAAAAGTCTAATCACACTAAAATATGTGATTCAAAGCACGTCTCTTTCTTCTAGTCAAAGATCAAACTCCAAAGTTGGCCTCATAGTAGAGCCAAGGTCCTTTGGGGTGTGGCAGGACAGTAGATTAAAAGAGGAGAATACAAAAAATATTTAGTGCTACCTACTTTCTCACACAAGTACCCAATCTTTTTAGTAGACTAATGACTCTATAAGGGGTTCTGAAGAGTTGGGAACATGTTGTGGGAAGGTAGGTCCATTTTACTTTTCCTTGTAGCAATATACCATCTTGATTTGATCTTAGTATCAAACCTATTTATCTACAAAGATTTATGTCTATAGCAAGCAGGTTTCCTTTGTATATAGATGAACACTAATCCCTTAGTGTCTTTTCATGTCCTTAGTATGCCTCTTTTCTCCTAAGGTCTTCTCATAAGATGCCTAAGTATTTCTTATTACACTCCCTTTTTCATTTCCTTTCCTTCATATTTCCTCTTGGGAAATATTGTTTTGCTTACTAATCACTCCCTATGGGATTTTATTTGTGAGTTGATTTATAATACTATAGATAGGACCCAACATTCCTCATAAATTACCATCTTGTCCATCCTATTATCTGCATCTTTGATTTACCATTCCTTATGCTTATAAATATTGAGTCAGTACCCCCTGGTTTTTTATTTTATGAGTTGTAGTGTAAGATCATGGATAGGACCTGACCCTCCTCACAAAATTTTCCAATAATCAAGTCACCATTCCTAGCTTACATGTGTCAAATAAGAGATAAGATTTTATTGATTATGAGGTTACATGTCATTGAGATACTTACCATCTTGATATTTAGTATGGTTTATGATTACTTCATTTTTTTCACCTTTTATTTTCTTATTGTTTGAGTGCGTGTAAGATTACAACCATTTCTTGAATTTCTCATACTTCCCAGCTTTGATTAGTATGATAAATTTAAGACCAATTTTTTGTAAATTTTGTTTTTTTGTTGTACTTCCCATTGTGAAATAGTATAATTGATTGACTTAATTTTTATTTGTTTTTATTTCCATTCATGCCCTTTTACATACCTTCCATTTTATTACATTATTTGTCATACTTCCCAATGTGATATTTAGTATGATTTTACTTGTTTTAATTTGGTGCAAAAATATGTTACATTGGTTTAAATACAAATCCCCTTTTACCATCTTGTTTTCCATGTTTTGTATTTTTATAGTTAGTCATTTTTTGTTATTACACATTTCCCAACTTGAACTAGTGTGTAGTAAATTTCTTTGATTGATTATATTTTTCCAAGTCCTTTTTCACCTATTTATATTTAACCAAGCTTGTGTAATCCATAATTATAAAAAAGAAAACACACCACATATATTTCCTATAACATATACAAAAAACTAAATACATGTGCGAGAAAGAAATATATATAAATCATCCATAGCCTCAACCATAATGAACAAACTTAACAACCACAAAGATAACATATAAAACCTACACCAATAAGCTAAAATGATACACACACACACACACACACACACACACACACACACACACACACACACACACACACACACACACACACACAGAGAGACACAGACACAGACACACACACACAGACACCCACACCATGAGTTTGAAATAATACAACCATATACAAAGCCTTAGCACTAGGGTTGAGCTCCACCCTATCTATCTCATGGCCTAGCCACATTGCTTGTTGAGGCCTTTGTCTAACTCCTCCAAATAGTACATTATAATAAGGCAGTTTGAGATCTCAAACCCTCTACCTAACCCTATAGGCATGCTATCTACACCTGTGCCTACACCCACTCAGCTTGGGTTGTTGTATGTGCCTTAGTTAGCTAAGTTTGCATCACTATATATGCCTAGATAATTTATGTCACTATCTCTAGATGTGTATCTCTCTCATTTTCCAAGGCCTACTAGGCCTATCTCTCACCTACACCCATCTCTGTTAGTGGCTACATCCTCTCTCCCTATACTTGTATCTATCTCACTACCTTAACAACTAATTTGAACTAGCTCATCTGAGTTGGGGTAGATGGTACACTTAGATCCTCTTGTGTCATGGGGTTATATGGCTATAGAGTCTCATATAAGATGTCATAGAGTGTCCCCCTCACTAGGAACTCCCATATCTCCTCCTCATGCTTAGGTACACCTATAAAATCATACCAGATGAATACTAGATCATTATCATATCTCATAATATCTATCTATATATCTCTGCCAATAAATAAAAACTTAAGAAATAATTCAACTATCTTCATACCTATTTGTGTCTTGGCTCCTATGATATCATCCTCTGCACAATCACCTAGCATAGTTTCCCCATCTACATAGGCTCTTAGTACCTTCTCGATAAATCACCTCCTCAATTCAAACTCAGCTATCATGGCTCATGTCTGTCTCAACCTCCATCTAAGTGGTCTATCTAACATATCTTATAGTGCATCTATGGGATCATCTAGGATGTCTATAGTCTCTACTCTCTCCTATCTCCATCACCACTATGTCCTCAGTGGCCATTACTCATCTCATTGCATGGCAGGTAGTGGTACATCTAGTATCATTATCTCCTTTGCCTCTTCTTCTACCACTCATCATTCCCAACTAGTCCATGGTCACTCCTGACATTACCTTAGTATCAGCCTCACTATCAGTGGTCTAAGTCACCTCTTCCCTCATGGCTCCCTCACATCTTGAGCCTATTGATCAAGCATCAACATTAATGTTTCCAAATGAGGTAGGCCCATCTATCTTGGCACCCATTACATCAGATGTGGCTCTTTCCACCATGTATAGTGTCCAATCACCTCTCTCCTCTCTAGCACTAGTGTAACTATGTGCTAGCTCACCCCTGTAGCTACTATGTGCCCATATGACTACCACATGATGTCTACATGTCTCATTAACTATAGTACTAGCATGTGGGGCAAGTCCTATGCTACTTGGTCCTCTTTCCATCTCCACACTCAAGTTAACCTATCATCAACTACATGGGGTAACCCAATCAGTTGCTACATAATAAATCTCTCATATATTCATGTTTTCATTAGTATGATCAATCCCATAGTCTTCTAACCTTTGACCAGTATCTCAAATAGATCATGAATGAGATATACCTAGATGATATAACCTAGATAGTATAATACTCCCTCCTCTAGCATCATCCTACTCAAGGCTAACATGAATAGTGGTACCTTGCCATCTGATTTATGATAGAGCACCTATTGTGTCACAAGGCCTATCACCACCTTCTAGAGATATTAAATCTATGATATATACACATCATCCATACTGACTCTCCATCCTCTCAATATCATCTCTTAGCTTATATCCCACATAGCTAATGATCTCCTCTTTTATAAGCTATCTAGTATCCCTGTGGCCATTGATTCTCTTATTATGGGTAGCCCAAAGATGACATGGACATCCTCTAATGTGATACCCACCTTTATCACATCCCAATCCACTTCCTATCTGAAGGTGTTAGTCAACCATTCCTAGTATCCTAGGAACATCACTAATAGGTCGGTGTTGAGGGGGATCCTACACATCTCAGATATACCTCCTAGACCTAAGGCTACCAATCTAGCTTGATCTCCATCTGTAAATATCTCTAAAAAATATGGCAACCAAGACACATCCACCAACCTCCAGAATCTCAGTCATCTCTATAACCAAGAAACAATAAAGGATGTATTAGTTCCTCCATGTCATGCATAATCACAATACATTATTTACACATTATTTTTATAATTTTAATTAAAAACAAGACTAATTGCTTTTAAATTATTCATTTTATCCTATTTATAGCTTATTTGGTCCCTCTTTCCCTCCTTTGGTCATTTTGGGCCATTCTAGCCCTCTTTCAGCTTTCTACATGCTTTTTTATCCTTATTTTGGTTCCTTGGTCAAAATAGTTTGACCAAAATTTCACTATTTTTTCATAGTTGCCTTCAAATTCCAAGTCAGCCCTCTTCTTTTCCCCTCCCTAGTTCTAAGTTTTCATTCTCACATAATTCAATAAACTAAAATGATAATTGAATTAAAAGTTTGAATGTCATAGTTAAAGAGAATAGAATATTGATAAATATATTCAAATACTCAATATGATGGTGGCGCTTGGCTAGCTACATATAAGGTGATACCAATATGAAGTTTATATTTATTCCCTTTTTGGTTTTTTTGTTTATGAGTTCCACTCAATTTTCATCTTTTAAGTTGTTAATAAATAAATTAAGTATTTTCATTTTATTTTAAAGGTTTTAAAATCATTAAGATTTTCCAATCAGATATAATGTCTCTAATTTTAATTTTTTTGGGCGATGGAGTGAGTTTCTTTATTTAATTTGTAATTCATTCACTTTTTTATTGTTTTTCCTTTTTGTAGTTGTCTATGAATCATTTTCATGATCGCACGAGGGAACTATTGGTTTCATTATGTGTTTCTCCCCTTTGTTGTTTTCCTTTGTCATTCATCTTCATTTCTTAGGTGAGTTTTTGATCCATGTAGGTTTTTTTCTTCTTGATGTCTTCATGATTATCCTATTGGATTTAGTTATTTTATTTAAACATTTTATTATAATCTCACTTGATTTTATCATTTTTTATAAAATATTCCATTGAACATCACATCTTAAGGGATGAGGCATATGGCTCCAAATTATATCTTTACATTCAACAATTAAGGTGATGTTGTAGGATAGAGTGAATCTGACTACATTCAAATTTGGCATCCAATTTTTTTAATATACCTTTAATTTGTTATTAATGTGAGAATTCATGATATTTCATAATGAAATTAATCCATTTTATTTTGAGACATTGTGATATACAAACACTTTTTGATATTTTTTAACTTTTTCCTTTCATGCTGAAATCTTTACTTAACAAAATAAGTGATTGATTAAAATTGAAATTCCTTACACATGGATTAATATAATGTATCTCTAACATAATATGGAATAATAAGAACATACAAAACCATTAATATGTTGAATAATTACCTCATGTAAGCACTTAATTTTAGTACAATACCCTTTTCCACTAGGTATTTTTCATGTTTTATAACACTTTGTCCATGTGCAAACATTTAGATTTTTTAAATACACTTTCAAAGTGTTGATCCCCATGTCATCATCCTCTAACTTAGGTTATTATCATAACTTAAATTTACATTCACCTTTATATAATGATAATACTTACATTAAATTAATAATGTCTAAAAACTTATAGATCAATTATTTATTTACCTTCACACAACATAGGATGTTGTTAGAATGTCTAGAACGCTATTTCATGGTCTTTTCCCAAGTCCTCATCATCCCATATGACCATGTCCTTAACTTTTGGGTCCATTATTCATTAATTTTATCCTTTTTTTAATTCTATGGTTAGCCTATATGTATATGTGGCCTTAAGGAGACTATATATATGAATGTACCTTTAGTTATTTTATTATTTATTATTCTTATCCAAGATTTTATAAATAAAGTGTATCATACATACTATATCAAGTATTATCAAGAGTTTATCACATTAAAGGAGTGTGCATGATCATGTAATTGTTCCCTTATCCATCTAGGGCCAAGTTATTTATCCAAAATAAGGTTTAAAAAAAATTATATAGAATCACACTCACATGCATAAGATAAATACATTGTCTCTAATTCTGAGTCTAAGAGATATGTAGCTACAAATCCTCAAGAGGTTTCTAGAGCTAACTAACTTGAACACATTTATTTTTGAAACAATGTTGAGGATTAGGTCAATATCAAAGGATAAGTATGTGCACAGAGTTGGGGGATAATTTAGTGGACACTCCCCAAATGTATATGTGTTATGGCCATAACAAGTATGTGGTATTTAAATTTATTCTTGGAAAATTTGAGCCATAAAACATACACACTATGAGTCCATAATGCATACTAAATATGACCACATAACATGTAAATGCTTTTATCACTAAGCCCCATGCCAATAATGTGTATACATTATTTTTACTATGCCGAGTGTTAAAAAATTATGCATGATATGTCTTAATAACCTATACACATTATTATAAACCAAAAAAAGGCATGTCCATGGGTAAACACTTCAATTTCATTTTATTTTTGTATTGACATTTCTCTTGGCCAAATCATGATCACATTTTTCTCGGAGGATAATTAAAAAACACCTCGATATCCTAATACCTTGCCAACTCAACAATACCACCATGGAGGGGAGGTGAGTAATAAAAAACCAAATGTATTAACAATAGATGTTGACAAGTTTTTTATTTGCATTGTTTAATTGCTAAATCCTATTTCTTAAAAAACCTATTCTAGTACAAGATACCAATAGGATAACCAACATCCTAACCCTATCAACCCTTTACCTAGCCTTCTTAACCCTTGACCTAACCCTCCTATAGTTCCATAAGATCCCCTAGGTAGTTAAGAGAATCTATCTACACACATAGTAGAAAACAAAATAGAAATTGAACAAATAATATAGAGAATGAGGGACCCCACATCTACCAACACCCATTGAACATATTTAGATAATACCCTAGAGTTTATATTAGTTCAAGTTTACTTGATTATGAGTCAAACCAAAAAATTAGAATCATATAAGGATAGATGTAGGCATTTTTATGCTAACATATTTTCAGCATGTGCGGTGAAGGATAAATACAAATCAAAAGATAAAAGTTTTTCCTTATTGATCGACCAAAGAACCAATGCACCCTTTTTAATAACCACTAAATTTTTCCCAATCCACTAATGCCAACATAATTTGATCTAAAATAATTTTGTGATTGGTCAGGGATGGTATTTGATTACCCACAATGTAACAACCACAAGGTCCCATTGTATTTTTTAAGGAAGGTCTACTATGAGTTTGTCATCAATGATATTCCTGACTATTTTGACTATGGTGTGTTTCAGGTCTGAGGGAAAGGTTCTATGAAAGATCCACTAGGTGCACATAATACACCCAATCAATCTACATTGATCCCTACCAAAAATCCACTTCAAATTAAGATCCCCTTTATGATGGAGGTCATGGAGATTGACAGTTTGCATGCTCTTAGTGCACTTAATAATACACTCATTTAGCATATGAGTAGGATTTATGAGATTGATGTTGGAGATACTCCACCTAGTGTGTTTACCCAACCTTACCATCATAGATGATGTGGTACTATATGTACTAGACCTTTAGATGAAAATGGTCGTAATTTTGAGGTATTAGATGTTATATCCATGAGTGATGAGTTTTTGGCACATATATCTGGTTTACATGTGTCGATCATTACACACATGCAGGTATATTTTATATAAATGTCATGCTAAATTTAAGTTATATTTGTATTTAAAATTTAATAATTAATTTACATAGAAATAGAATAAAATATATGTACTTTCTATGTTGTAGGAGGAGATAGTGCCTACATCTTCATTTCAAGAGCCAACCTATGAGCCATCCATGACTTTAGCTATCTATGTTTCTAGACCAACATTTACATATATAGAGGTAAAATTTTGATTTAATATTATGCTCTCTCTCTCTCTCTCTATATATATATATATATATATATATATATATATGAGGTAAATTTTTGAGTTAATATATTTTTAATCCCTCTAGAAAACAAATCAATGTTATTTTTTTTGGATGATTATGATAGTAGACACTCCTCCATCTCTATGAGAAGAGATATACACAATAATTAATTCTACAATGTCATCTACATAGGCACTTACCAAGGCACATGTTAACTTGTAATTTTAAATTTAAAAAAAAATATTTGTTTTAATAATTTTACTACATACTTGGGTAAATATAACTTATATGAATTTATTGTTTATGTAAGATTTTTTTATTAAATATGATATTATTGGAATTCACATGATTACTAAGGCACCTTATCATGTTTCTTCCCCATTTAAAATGCCTATTTGTGCACCTCAAAATATCACAGACCCTATTGAGTGTCTGATGCAAATTGAACATGACCATGAGATTTCAGTAAGTGCATGTTTAAATTATTTTTGTATTATGGTTTAAAAATAATTTATAAACGTGGTTTCATGTATAATATGTAAATTTTATAACTATAATTATATTAGAACAAGTTTAGGTACATGTGATCTATGAGCATAGAAGTACCCATAGTCAGACCTTAGAGGAATCCAAGGCATTTGATGGATCTCCATCTACGAGCATGGTATCCAAGGGAGAGTCTTCTTCGAGGAAGGAAAAGAGAGGGAGACTATTTGATCAGTAGGATGTCTTAGATGATGTACTTGTTTATATGTCTATATGGAAATGTACGTGTTTTTGACATTTTATGTGTATAAGACATTCACCTAACATTTTATTATGTTTTTAGATGATGCAATTTTTTGTAGGCCTATATGGCAATGTATGTTTTATTGGCATTATATCATGTTATATTATGTTATTATTTTGTATGATTTTGTGGATTTTATACATAAATACATACATACATACATACATACATACATACATACATACATACATACATACATACATACATACATACATACATATATACATACATACATGTTCACATTTTGTGGTGATAATCTTTCCCATAGAATTTTGCTCACATTATTATTTGAAAACTAGATTTGATGGTTATATGGTCATATTTAGATATGATCATATTTAATATTTCTTTCATGTAATTTATTAATACTATCTTACAATATTTAAATATGTGTTGTAATTAAAACTATATGGAATTAAAGAGTATAATGTTCTTAGATATAGAGTCATATATTACTATGAATTACCTCTCATGATTGGGATACACAATTTATCACTATTATAATGTGGATAACCTTGATACATTGGTCTAATATAATTTGGAAGTTGATATTCATGTTTTTGTAAATTAATTAAATTTATATACATACTTCATTTCTATTATAAGTGCTTGATTGATACAAAAAATCAAATACTCATCTCTTGCATACCTTATTTGGATGTCATTATACATTTTAATTATGCATGTTTGATGAAGTGGTTATGTTATACTCCTCTTTTTGGATGTTCTATCTTTGGATATGCTTTACATTCTTGTTTTGAGACTCTTCTTTGGCCCTTTTAAGTAGTGCAAGATTGTAATTCTCATGTCTCTTGAGGCCTTGGAATATTTTGGTGGTTATAGTTTTTTATTAATTATCCCTCTCCACTACACTTAGCTTGTCCATTTCATGTTTATCTATCACTTGAGACAACTATTTATTTGCCATTTGATAAATCTTCATGCTCATCTTCACTTGGTTACATTTCAAGTTCAAAAATATCAATCCTCTACATCAGATCTGAACATGTCATTTTGATTCAAAATCACCTCAATGATTGCATTTGATGGTTTATTATCATACACTAAATTTTTGATGTAATTAGACCCCTTAAGTTATCTTTCTCTAGGCCTTATAGGTATGTATTCAAGGCTTTATAGCCTTATTGATCCTACAAAACTATTAATACCTTTCAAAACTGATTTTAAAATAGATCTTTGTATGAAATGGATGTAAAAGAACTAATAAGATTATTTTTACCTTGTACTAATATCCTTTTCATTTTTAGGTCTCCAATTAGGTCTCCCTTTTCTTAAATTGGTCTATTCAAGGCTAGTGAGATTAATATGATTATCTTCATGATTATTATATCATTTATCAATCTAGCTCATTCATTCACATACCTTTCTTCTTCAGGTCTACCTCACATTGTATTATTATTTATTATATCAATGAAATACATCCTCTTTACATTCTCAAATCACTTCACTATGATAATATTTTGATTATCTTTTATTCATTCTTATCTTATATCACAACTTGGAGTACCTTTCTTATCTTATTGACCTAAAAACTGACCAATAAATATAAGTTGAAGCATATAAATAATTAGTTTCCTTATGACTACTAATTTATTATTGAACATATATTTGAATTTAATTTTACTTCTTTATCCATCAGAAATATTGATTTACTTCCATAACAACTTATTTCCTACAGACAACCTAGAATTATTTTATAGCATACCTTATTCATTAAGCTTGTCCTCAAATATCCACAAATTTTAACCTTATTGTACTTAATTTAAGTGTCAATAAAAATCCTTGACCTTATAAAATATTTATACTCTCACTCGTATGCTATCTACCTTCAAAACACAACACTCAATCATTCTTCTATAATCAAAATAGAGTACAAAGTCCTCTAAGCCTATAATAGGTTTGTTTCACTTTCCAAATAATAAAAAAACTATATCATGAACTAAATAAACATAAAATATGGTTATTATAATAATTTTATGTTTTAATCCCTTAACCAAAACCCCTCACACCTCATGTACTCCTTATGTTTAACCCAAACATAGAAAATTAGGTTTTACTAGTCTTGTAATAGGTTTATCATGTTCTCATAAGGACATATCATTCAATTTATAACTTATATGATATTAAGGATGACTTAAAAATTCATGAATATTCTATATATGTCAAAAAATCTATTCAATAACTGTTATCTTCAAGCAAATTATGAAGCACAACACTTTAGCCTTGTTCAGACCTATTTAAGGTCTACAGAACACAAAGTCACAAATATATACCTTTTTTAGGAATTTTAAGACATAAAACCACTTTAAACGATGAAAAAACATCCTATTACATCTACCTATGAATTATTAATAGATTTAGAGGGTTATTTTTCAATTTATAAGCATTTGTCCTTAAAAACCATAGTTAAGGGTTCACATAGTTTGTGATAGACCTGAGAACATATATAAAAGGGAATTTTCAAATTTATTCATTAGTTTTAAACTATTTATGACTTTATTAGACCACTCTCATATTCACCTTACACTTTTAATCAATTTTGATTCTTGAATAGACCTAAATTTCTCCAAATAATCACTTATTCTAATTGACTGTTATAGGTAAACTATATCTGTAGAATCAAAATTAATGATTTGAGGTAAACTCATAAATTAATGAATTTCATAATATTATTTCACTTTTATTAGATTATCTCCAAGTTATTTTACCATATAAAGTATGTTTTAGAGTTAAAAAAGTAGTAAATATGTAAAAAAAAATTGCCTTTTGTTTTGACTATGTCATAAAATACAAAACTCTAATCTTTGTAGCTAAAGCAAACATCATCCAAAAATTAAACAAGGTGAATGAGAAATGAGATCATGGAAAAATTCCTCAACATAATTTAGATACAATAAGACATCAATAAAATTCTATGATTTATTCATGAATCTTCATAATCTTCTTACAATCTTATGTCTTTCTAAGTAGACATCCTCCTTCATCATACCTTTTAGTAATCCTTCAACTATATTTACTATATATAACTAAAGGTCTATGACCACAGACCAATTACTCTTTTCCATCACCTTATTATTCTTTATTATCTCCTATTCTTTATGACTTGAATCCTAACTTGTCTCAACTTATTTTTTTACTTATTTCAATCAACAAGAATCTCTCAACTACTGAAACTCAACTTAGAATATACTCTATTTAGTCTTCCAATATGTTGGACCTCCTTCTAATATGAATTTGCATGAAGTTTGAGGTAAATAAAAATTTAAAATATGTTTTGGACCTATAAGGTCCCTCACAAACTTATTATAACCCCTTGAACTATGAAACTCAAATTCAAATATTCAAATTTAGCATTTTGGTGGGAAACTCATTTTTAACCAAAATGTTTACAAAACAAATCATGTTAAAGAATGGAAAATATTTTAACACCTAATCAAAATCTTCCATACTCTTATAAGACCTAACAAACCATAATATAATGATTTACATGATTACAATGATTTGTGTCATGATGTTGTTGCATCAATTTGGCTTCTTTATGTTACCTATAGTAGAGGTTACTAATTTCATGGCAAGTTCCTTATCTAAAGATTAAAGCAATGGGTCCAAACAACCGTATGGCTTTTCATATCATAAACACCAATATAATTTGAGTTATCATTATTGATTATTTGGAATAAAATAATAAGATGGGGTGGTTGATAATTTGATGAATAAATACATATCATGTATATGTCCATACTTACTAGATTCATGATCACTCATAATGGTCATATTTGTCTCTACCTCTGCCTCATAAGACGTTCACTTTCAACATCATTGAATATGTATTTGGATAAATCCACCTCCAGTGCATCATGGATCAAAAATGTAATTTACAACACATGTAAGGTGGTGGATAACATCTAGGACTAGGTTATTGTCCTCTCATGATGCCCGATCAAGAGACCCACCACCCATTCTAGCCTCAAGAATGCCTTCCCCAAAATAACAAAAAATAAATTTTTATCTTAACTTTAGGCATGCATAAAATAGAAACCGTAAGTCATTGTTATGAAACAAAAGAACCCTACCATAAATTTGGAATCTCTATAATTACACATTAGATAACAATGACATAACCTTCTAAACCAATCTATGGCACATGTTGTAGTGATGGGTCCTAAAATATAACTTTATTATAGTGAAGAGATAAGTACTTGTACTCCAACTAATATTTCTACCTCTAAGACCTCTAGGTGAAAATACATCAATTTTATTATTTATATATAGGTAAATGAGAAATTATCCCATGATCGTGATGTCAAAATCCACTTGGATATGTGTTTTCACTACTATTTAGGAGCATGGAAATATTGACAACAAATGTTTTCAAAGTTAAAGCTACAATTAGAGAGCTCTACTTCTGATGATTCTTGTTTCAAAAGTGGTCATTAAAACATATATAGAGTCATATATAATGTTCAATACTAGGTTTTTAACCTTCCATCATGCCCGATTGAGATATCCACCACCTATTTTAGCCTCAAGAATACCCTGCCCAAAACAAGAAAAATGTTATTTTTAGCCTAACTTTAGGCATGAATAAAATAGAAACCATAATTAATTTTAAAGAACCAAAATAATCCACATGTACATGTAAAATACCTATATTTTCAACCCAATCATGTCTATGTAACCTTCCATACTGATATTTTTCACAAGTTATAATGACAGGTCATGAAATACAACTTTATTGTAGTGAAGAGACAAGTGCTTGTCCTCTAACTAGAATTTCCACCTTTGGGATCTCTAGGTGAAAATAAATCACTTAAAACATGTCTAAATATTAAAATGGCATGTTGTCCCATGACCAAAATGTCCAAATCCACTTGGATGTGTGTTTTCACTACTATTTAGGAGTTTGGAAATATTGACAATAAATGTTCTCAAAGTTGAATTTGTAGTTGTAAAAATCCATTTCTAGTGCTTCATGGCTCAAAATTGGCACTAAAACACATATAAGGTGATAGATAACATCTAGGACTAATTTTTTGGCCTCCCATCATGCATGATCGAGAGACCCACCACCATTTTGACCTCAAGAAGACCCTTCTTTAAACAAGAAAAAAGTAGGTTTTTAGATTGACTTCAGGCATACGTAAAACAAAAATCATAAGTCATTATCATGAATAAAAGGATCCCATCCATGCAATTCAAATCACTATAGTTTCATCACAAATCACATTTATATAACCTTCTAGACTAATTTATGGCACAAGTTACAATGATGGGTCCTAAAATACAACTTTATTGTAACCTTCTAGACCAATCTGTGGCACAAGTTATAATGATGGGTCATGAAATGCAAATTTATTTTAGTGAAGAGACAAGTTCTTGTCCTCCAATTGGAATTTCCACCTCTAGGATCTCTAAGTGAAAATACATCACTTATAGAATGTATATATATTAAAATGACACATGATCCCATGACCATGACATCCAAATCCATTTCAATGCATGTTTTCACTACTATTCAAGAGCGTGGAAACACTGATAACAAAATTTATCAAAGTTAAAGGTATAGTTAGATAACTCTACTTCCATTGCTTTATGTCTCAAAAATAGCATTTATAACACATCTAATGTGGTGGATAAAATATAGGACAAGGTTATTGGCTTCCATTCACACCCTATTGAGAAATCCACCCATTCTAGCCTTAAGAATTCCCTTCCTAAAATAAGAAAAATGTAATTTTTGGCCTAAATTCATGCATAAAATGGAAACCATAAGTCATTAACATGAAATTAGATAAACCTATAATGCATGTCTAAACCCTCTAATTTCACCATAGATAATGTTGATGAAACATTCCATACTAATCCATGGTATAAGTTGTAATGGTGGGCCTTGAAATCTAACTTCATTATAGTTAAGAGACAAGTGCTTGTCCTCCGACTGGAATTTCCACCTTTGAGACCTAAAAGTAAAAACCCATTAATTTGAATGTGTATAGATAGGAAGAAAAATGTGATAACATGACCAAAACATCAAAATCCACCTATATTCATGTTTTCACTACTATTTAAGAGCATGGAAATGCTAATAACTATATTGTCAAAGTTGAAGCTAAATTTGAAGAACTCTGCTTCTAGTGCTTTGTGACTCAAAACTAGCATTGACAACACATCCAAGGTGATAGATAACATCCAAAACTAGATTATTTTACTCCCATTTTTGCCTCAATAATTCCCTTCCCAAAATAAGAAAAATGTAGTTTTTTATCATGACTTCAAACATGCATAAAATAAAAACCATAAGTCATTAGCATAAACTAAAAGAACCCTCTCATGCATGTCAAATCCCTCTAATTATACCCTAGATCACATTTATGGAACCTTCCATACAAATATGTGGCATAAGTTATAGTGATGGGTCTTGAATACTTATATTTAACTTCTTTTAGCTTCAAGATTATGTAATTCTTTATTAACAATAAAAATTACATGAAAGTGGAAGCTTATTTGGCACCACTAATAGTAAAAAATTGTAAGTAATTAAAAATTAAATTGATATGTACTACCTAAAAAAATAATAAGATTTGGTAAAAAAAATACATATATATTTAAAAAACTAGCATACCTTAGAATTTTAATCCAACGAACCTCTAGGATCTGCTCTAATCTTGATAGTAATAAGAAGAACATCATGGTCTGACTCACAAACCTTCATAGATTCTTGTTGAATAGCCTCCCATGATATTTTAATGATTGAATATTTTATTTAAGAAACAAATTTTAATAGTATATTATCTTCTTATATGTTTCAAAGTCTTCAAAAAACTATACATCCAAATCTTTTATAGGATATCATCGAAGCCAAAATCTAGTGACAACTATAGACCTAATCTGATAGTCAATGCTTTCTCCTTTTATGATTGGAAGTCAATTTTTTAATTTCTTCTACACACTGGCATAAATATTAAAATATTCACTCTTCATTTTCCTCATCAAGAATAACTACAAAAAAATTCCCTATATCATTAAAAACACAGTTTAATGGCATTGTCAAGATAGATAATGGGAATAAATAGTACATAATGATTAATATTTTACCAAGTTGCACTAGATACATGGTCAAAGGCATGTGATGATGGCATATATGTAAGTTATAATGTTGGTATAACATGATATGTGGTGATTGGAATTATATGTTTACAACTCCATTCATCCACCCACTCTTTTGACTCACTCATACCGAATAGAGTCCATGCATGTAGAATAAAAACATGCCAAGTGTCTCATATGAATAGTCCAAGAACTTGCATTTGAGATACAAAATGAGTGGAACTCACTTTATCTCATTATAGTCATATAATACTCATACTTTTCTAAGTGTTCTTACTCCATTAGCCAAAAATATCTACGAATAATATAATTTTATTTAATACCATGGCCTATTTTCTCATTACACCATTCAATAATGGCATCAGTCAAAATAGCACCATCTTCAAACATTAACTCCTATATTACATTAACTCTTTTTACACATGATCCAACACATTCATGTTCTCCTTTTCCATGTCTAGCCTAAGTGAAACTCTAAATATGTTCTACACCATTAGAAATGTGCATCTTACTCAACCAATAAAACATATATGCATTTTTTAATTATAATGTGCAATTGTTTGATCAAATGTAATGTTGATTGAAAGTATTGTTCCTCTCAATAAATTGTCCATAAAACATCTTAAAAAAACCTTTCATGTATTTTGTATAATGTAATAGGTCATCACTGACATAGAAATGGTACCCCCTTAATATATTTTTTATCTTGATTTGTACTATCAGGTGCATGCATGAATATGACAACCTATATTTATTTGTAATACTATGACTGAACTTCCATTTGTGGGTTAAATACGTAATTATCAAAATAATAGAACTAAGTGGGAATGTGTCCTTGATTAGCTTGAAATGTTCATCTAACCATATATCCCTCTATGCATGCCTTGTATACTCATAAGTAATACCCTCCCTAAATTTGACCATAAATTCTTATATAGGTATCTATATAACATGATCAAACCTTTTAGGTTCTTTAGTGTCATTTACTTGAAAATTCATAGATTTGTATTTAATAAAATCAACTAATTCATGTCCAATTTCACTTATAATATCCTCATGGATACATTTTTTTAAAATTTTGGCAATCCACCACAAATGCTACAATTTCCTTCCAAACATACTTTGTTATAAAATAATTATCCATCTAGTCTTTAAAAAAAAAATAGTTGGAATAAATTACCTGGCTGATTTTGGAAAACGTCTCTACCAAACTCCTATAAAATGTTGTTAGTATGTAAAGAACAATGTATATGGTGAAAAACATCATAGTGCATTAAATATTCAACATGTTGTATATTATGTCATCTGAGGGGATTTAAATCATGTGGTACCCATGAATACGGATCATATCAGGAAGAATCTAGAGGTTTGGTAAATTATAAACAAAGGGAGTATTACAAACTTCATTGATCATATTTGTGGATAAGATACTTATCTCTCACATCAATTCAAAAAGAATTGGGTAGACCGGCTGGTTAATATCTAGAACATTTTTTTTGAAATCATAGAGGATTTAATTCAAGGGTTACTAGGCTTAAAATTAAAGAAAATAAATATATTAGATTGACTAAAAACCTTGAGTAGGAAAAAGACAAATTACTTATGGGTAAAGAAAAGGTCATAGTTTTCCAAGGATGATTCAAAAGAGAGGATTCCTAGTTTCATTTTACAAAGTGGTGGAGTATTACTATCATCTCCCTTTCCTAAATTATATTCATCATAAAAAAAATTTAGGATTCCTTTTTACACTCCTTGGAACATTCGGTCAAAGAGGTCATGTTATCACATAGATTTTGCACCCATTGTCGATTTAGTAGTTTGTTGTGATAAAATATAATGATACAATTTGAACACCTCCAAGCTACAGGACCTTGGATAATTGAGTTAAACCTCTAGAAAAGGCTAAATTCCTTTCACTAAACTTGGTACAACTGATGAATTACCAATTTATAGAAATTATTCTTCCTTAGTGATCTTCCTCTTAAACTAGGGTTTTGAATGGGAAAAGAGTTTTGAGAATGAATTTTGAAAAACTAAAAATTGTGATTGCACAAAATATTTTTATATTTTATTTTAATGCTTTCTTGAATTAACACAACATAATATAAAATAGATTGAAATTTTTAGGAGCACAAACTCATGCAAATGGGTAATCAATGGCAATATTTACTATTATTCATAGAATGGACAAATATTATTTTATTTTAATCAAAAAATATTACAAGAGGGTAGATAATACCACAAATGAAATTTCATGACTAAAAATAAAAATGATAATATCAACAAATATTCAAACAACTTGCATACACAGAGATTTCTCAAACAAAAAAGGCAAATCTTCAATTATTTCTCATTATCTAGGTTACAACATGTAGAAGAGTTATTCAAAATGCATAATAATATTCCTAACAATAAAAATATAAGATGTTCAATGCCATATTGACCATATTTATACAAAATATCTCATAAATGAGATGTAGTTAACAAAAAATCCAACACTTAGTAGAACATGCAAATCTAGAAACTTTATGAGAAGAGGCATGATATACACTAGTTATAAAATCCATGGCATGGTGAACAGGTGTTAAGAAAACTCATGCAAGAGCTGGGTGTGATCCAAACTAGTAGAGGCATGGATGTAACTTTGAGAAAACTTTATGTAACACCCTTGGGCTCCTTCATGCAGTTGAAAAGGCTCTTGATGTAAATGGGGTGCCAAAGTGAAACTCATTTTAAAACAAAAGATAACTTTAAGATAACTTAAGTTTCTTTTTTGTAAAACCCTAATATATCATTTTTAAGTGAGACTTTTATAGCTATCAAGTCATATGAGTTTGTCAAAATTAAAATTGCATTTTTCAATATGTGTTTTTAAAACTTAAGCAATTAGAGCTTGTCAAAATGAAAAGTGTAATTTACAAATCCACTTTTTACAATTTCCAAACTATCAAAATAAAAATTGTAAAATACACATGGCTCTTTCTCAAAAAGATCTATAAAAAATATAGATGCAATTTACAAGATATGTTTTTACAACTTTACAATATTTTTACATTAATAAAAATACAATATACAAGAATGCTTTTAATATAAAGAATTAATCTATTTCCAACACTTCTGAATATTTATCCTTCTCAGTCTGTAATTTTTGAACATATGCATCAAAAGCCTTGAATATCTCTTGAATTCTATCCTCATCTTGGCTAAAAGAGTAGAGTTTGGTCATATCACAATCTGCTACTATATTGAAAAGTTCCCTCCTCAAAGTTCTCTATTCTTGAATATCTTTACCCATCTGATCTAATGTGTTATGATATTTGATGTAATGGTGGATAGAGCTCAAGGTAAAGACAATATCTCATGAAGATTATTTTTTGATCACTTCCTTGAATTTATTATGAACCTCTTCTACTGAAAGGATCTAATCCTCATCATTTATTAGTCAGAATGACACTTTATTCAACAAATCATCTATGTCATGTAGCATGTCAATGGCCTTATGGGAAACATTTGCAAGCATTTTTATTCTAAATTGAGAAGCTCTATCTAATTCCTCTTGCTCTCCATAATTTTAGTATGTTTTCCACAAGGAGGATATTTATGTCAATTTAGTCCACAACTCTCTATTTGAGATAGAAGAGATTCAATATTTCTATCTCTCCTTCATATTTATTGACTTGTTCTCTTAGGGTGACCCTTCTCTTTCTCAGAACTATATAGTGGTCTATTAGTTTTATCAATAATTTTGTTACCTTTTGAGTTGAGCTCTTCTACCCATTCTTTGATGGCCTTCTCTATGCTATAAATTTTTGTCACCACATCAAGTGTTACCTGATCTATGATCTGGGTTGATTGTGTTAGTTTGGGTTAAGCTGATTGTACATTGGGCTTGATGAATTTCTTTAATGCAATTGTAAGTTGTTTAACCTTATTTTTTAGTTCATCCTTAGTGACCTTGACACTATCCATTTTCTCAAAGAGGGATTTGATGCATGATTTAACATCATGTTTTAACCCCTCCCCCATAGGATGTCTACGGTGAACTTTTAATCCCTGATAGTCCCCCAAAACTAGATCTTCTTTCTATTTATCTAGTGGGGGGATTACAATCTCTATATATCATTCCTTTTCTAAGTCACACAATATCCTTGAAAAGGTCTAGGGAGTAGCCTTGGATTTCTTGCATGTATATGAAAGACTAAAATCTAATGTACTTTGGGAAATAATCTACTTGCATTTCTTTCTCATTATTTGTGCTAACTAATTAGGTGTATTATCCTAATTTGTTGACACTATCCCTTGAGAATATATAGTTAAAGATGTTGCACTAGTAGACATGATTATAAGTGTTATATCCTATACTAATACTATTATTGATTGATTGATAGATGTCTTTATAATTTCCTCCACATCTGTGGGCTGAAGGTCTGCATTTACATAAAGGACTTTCTCCTTACCTATCTCCATTGAAGGGTTTGGGGTTAATATGGAATTAGAAGAGGTGGGGGTAATGTAAATAGATGTGTCTACTAGAGGTGTGGGAGGTGGAAGTGATAGGGGAGTAGACACATGGAGTTGAAACTTAGGGACTAGTAGAAGTATGGTGGTAAAAGCATCAAATGAGTCAATTAAAGTGATAGGGACACTTAGGGGTGGTATGGTAAGAAAGATGAAGGGGGATGGAGATGGATTAATACTTATCCTAGGAGTTGGGATGGCTAATGAAATTAAAGTCAGAATGACTGAATCTATGACTATATACTACTGGGTAGTGTTGGTGATTAACGGTGATGGAATGAAAGTAATTGTGGAAGGAGGGAATTAAATGGTGTATATGGAAAGTGGAATGGAAACCTAAGTATCCAATGAAGGGGGAACCTAAGTTTCCACTTGACTTGATTGTATTATTGGCAATGGACTTATTGTTATGGGTAAAGTGGTGGGAATGGAAGGTGGAGTCGATTGGGGTGAAGGAAAAGTGGAGATAGGAATAAGAGGTGTTGGATATATAAGAACAATATAAATAGGTGGGGGATGAATCATAGATATGGGAGTTGTGACTATCACCAAAATAAGGGTTGAAGTTATGGATGCTTCTACTGTAGTTGTGTCTTTAGATGAAATGATGATCAGTTGATCCGTTTATGCTCCTCTTTTCTTGATTTCCCTTTCTTGGACTTTTATTTCTTCCTTTTATTATGGGAGATCACTGGCCTATCTATTTTCTTTATTTCTCCCTCTTTTCTTGATTGCTCTTTCTTGGCCATTGATTTATTCCTTTTCTTATGGGAGATCATTGGCCTATTTGTTTTCTCTATTACACCACTAAGACCCTTCATTGATGGTTAAATTCCTTGATCCTTAAGTTTAAACATATTTTTAGTGATACTTACTATATCCTTGGTCACTTAGACCCCTTTACTCCTGAGGCAATTAAGTGTTTTGTTGATCACATGGGCAATTCTATCTACAAGAGAAAGAGATTCAAACCACCTTACTACTAGAAAGACTTGAGAAATGATTTGTTTATATTATATATTTTCTATTGGGGACTCATCATTCACTAAGTCTTCAAGGATTGGTGATAAATAAAAATCTTTGACCTAATCCAAGGTCATTCTAGAATGGTCTCTCAATTGGACTTCCTCTTTATCATCTAAATATTCCCATAAATATTCAAAGGAATATGGGAATATGTGGAGATTCCTAGTGTAATAGTTATGTTTACATGAACATCATAGTATGGTCTCACCTCCAAATCCCTCAAGGTCATTTGTGTCATTTCTACCTTAACACACTTGGATTTTTATAAGAAGGGGCATGTGTATCTATCTATACTAATTAGAAAATGAATTCATGACTTATGTTTACTGGATAATAGCTTATGAGTATCAACAAGTTATCTCACTAGCTCCATCAATTCCCACTTATCACTCACATATCTTGTAAGTATGTAAGGGAATACATTGAATCCACATACCCTGATGTAGGAGTAGGTGGGGAACTAGATTAAGTAATAACCCCACTAGGTGATCTCTACATTAACATCATCAAAGAATCTCTTTCTCTCAATATCCTTGTCAAACATTATTATTATGCAATAAATGAATGTATCATTCACTCTTCTAAAGTGTTTTCTGCTAGACTCCAACGTGAGGTTAGGGTAATAGTTGTATACTTTATTTTCCTCACTAGCTATAGTGTTGAGGCCTAGGAAAGTTCTCCATTTAACCAATATATATACTAGGTAGCTAGTCATGTAAAATTTCCCTATAGTTTATACCTCCATAAAATGCTTATATAGGGAGTCACTAATGAGTTGGGCCTAATGGATGTATTGTTTAATCTCATGGATGACCCATTTTTCTCTTAAATTAAGTGTAAAATACAGATGATAGTATAACTAATATATATCCTAGTGTAATTTAAGTAAATAATAATCCCATTCAACTATTGATAGAGAATGTAATTTACTAGTGGTAATGGATTTAAATGAGATATTTAAAGACTTATCTCCATAGGTGTTGTAGTAGGCTTCTAGTCCATTATCTAGAAATTATCAACCATAGTATTGGCATTTCATTTGAGACATAAATATGTGGTGTCATTTTTACCATAATTACAAACCAATATAATAACTAAATAGCCTAACATATGTCATGACAAAAAATTACTTGATATCATTCTTTTTTGCATCAATCATCTTCATTGAGCTACCATTGGTGACTAAGTAATCAACATATACAATGAGAATCACAAACTACACCATTGCTCTTTGAGTTATAGGTTTAGATCATATATAATCCATTTTTTATGAGATTATTATCAATTTTTATGTACTAGACTTAGGGAGCCTATTTGAGACCATACTTTAAATCTATAAGTCTACATAAATTTTGTTCTTGACCAAGTGTGACAAATCCCCCTGGTTGAGTATTGTAGACTTATTTTGCATATATTCATTCATTAAGGAACTTTCATGTCCATATGATGAATTTTATATCCAAACTATGAATCCATAACAAAAACAACTTTGATGGTCTTTATCTTGGCTATGGGAGCAAAAGTATCATCATAATCAATGCTTAATTTATATGCATAACCATTTTATAAAAGTATTTACTGATGATTTTTAATGTTTCCATCTAATTTTTACTTGGTCTTAAAAACCATCTTACATTTGAGAGGATTCTTCTCTAGTTGATGATCAACAAATTTCCATATGTTGTTCCTTATAAGTGACTAACACTCTACATCAATTACTTCTTTCCCTGAATTTGACTCTCTAGACTCATAAACCATTGAGGTCTTAAATGATTCTATAACTATGCTCATTAGGGACAAATTCACCTTTCTAAAATCCATCTTGTAGTGGAAGTGTTTGGGACTCCAACTAATTTTCCATCTCAAATTATGTTGGTATATCACTTGGGCATACTTTTACAATACTAGTGGTTGTTGGATGCCTTAGTTGACCATCATCATTGTCCACATCACTAACATTATACATATTATGAATATTTATAAGACTAATGCCTATATCAAACTACTATGTAAAGGGTTATTTTTATTCACCCTTTTTACAAATACAACATCCTTGTTGTTATATATCTTTCTATATTTTATATTTATGATTCAGTATGCCTTCGACTCTTCACTATAGTGAAAAACATACATTCCATAATTTTTTTTCTAATTTATTTACCTTGTATTTATAAACATGCATGTGTTATTTACATCCAAAAATAATGAATATGCGATATAAAGGGCTTATTTCTAATTCATGCTTCCTTTGAAGTAGCACTATTAAAAGCTTTGGTGGATGCCCTATTAAAAAGGTATACCTATGTGTGAATTACTTATACCTAGTATGTATGAGGTAGGTATGAGTCCTCTATTAGGTCATGTACCATTTATATAATGGTGTGATTATGTCATTTTGCAACACTATTTATTTGTGGAATTTTCTATCGATGAATACCACATTCCTTCATAAATTCAAAGAACTATTTATTGGTGTATTTCCCTTAGGATTGGAGTAGAGAATATGAATTCAGTGATGAGTTTTTAAATCCATAGTGGGTTTAAATTATTTTAAGGATTTAAAATCTCCATCCCCTAGTCTTCAATAAATATACCCGCAATTTTCATGATTAGCCATTAAAAAGAGCCAAAAAATACTCAAATACAGAAACCCTCAGTCACATATGTGCACACAAATCAATGTGAACCATATCTAATGGGACAATAGATTTATATTCATTTATTCCAAATGGATCTCTATTGGTATTTTATATATTAGTAACTATAACACACATAACTACTTTTCTTCGTAGAGGAAAACCCCTCTCACCATGTTATGTCTTCTTAGTGCATTCAAGAAACCAAAACCTCAAGTGCCCATATCTATAATTACACAAATTAACTAAGTTTGTATCCTTTACAATTATATCTTGATTGGATTTTTAGAAAACATTAAGATTAAACATTTTACCAATCCTGTAATATTTTATTACAATTTTTAAGCATTTAGACTTTTCTCTGATGATACAAAATTATTTTCATCTTCCCAATCAAATAAAACATTCATATTGTGATAAAATAATTATTTTATATACAATAGATCATTATTTAATATTAAAACATATAATGTATTTATCATCTTAAAAGTATGAATTCTAAGATAAAAATATATTATACCAAAACCTTGGACATTGTATGAAGTATCATCATTGAAAGAGACATTACCATGAGATGATGAATGGTTCAATGTGGTTAAATAATCATTAATTATGGTCATGTGATTTTTTCAAATGGAATCCACATACAATATTTGAATTATGGGGCTGGTATATTCATTTTACCAAGTGGTATAGAAATAATACTCATCTAGAGTAT